>JARFXV010000772.1:0-251460 GCA_031761425.1 Cosmopolites sordidus | reverse complement strand
AACTGAGAAAAAGAAATCATTTGATTTAATAATGTCACCTTGATCACAACATATCCCAGGTTTTATTAGGACTGAGATGCCGTCGTAGAATTTGATAGTGTTTTTTTTTAATTTACAATGAATGAAAATGGCAATAATATTGAAAGTATGTGGAACATTTTATTAAAATATTTTTGGATAATATTTGAAATGGAGGGTATTTGCTCAACAAAAACATTGTCCAAAATGAGGTAACATAACATACATTTAATATTTTAATTATAGTACAGGAATTAAGAAAAAAATGGACTGAAATAATTTTAAAAATCCTATTTATAGTTAAATCAGACAAATTTTACTTTCTGGGTTACAATAAACCATTGTAAATATATTTTTTTGAACAAGTGGTACATTATTTGAGTCACGATGAACCAGAATGTCCTTGATTCTTTTTTAGGTCAAGTTTGCTTGAGTTATAATAAACCAACACTTTTCTTCTTGCTTTATTTATTTCAATAGAAAAAGCCTTGAGTTACAGACATTTAAAACGAAGAAAATTTTAATGCGTTAAATAATCGACAAAATGAATGTTTTTTTTTCGAAAAGATTTTTTATTTTTTTGGTATCGCGTATAACATCCAAACAGGAAGTCCATAATTTTAAAAATAGCTTTCGGATTTGTTGTTTTCGATCTGAAAATATCTTAACTTACAGGCTTCAGCCAGACAGGAGATAATAGCGAATTCACTGAACAGAAAAACGAAAAAATCGCGATTTTTCTTTTTAAATTTGTTTTATTTTTGTAGTGTATCACCGAGAAGAGTGGTGACGAAGCTTCACCCAGAAAGGAAATTCGAAGATAAACAAACTGGAACATAAAAAAAGAGAGAGAATTACTTACATCTTTTTATGAGGCTTTTCTTGTAGGGTTTACAATCGCCGTCATCTTGAATCATCAGTTTGTCTTCAGTATCATCACTTTCAGTACCAGAGTCTCTGTCTCGGATTGGGCTATGACCCCTATCGAAATTTACACGTAAATCCAGAGGACTATCATTGGTCTCAATTTCACGATCCGAACCATCATCCCTATCCATAGTTTGATCTCTATTTTCTAAGGAACTAACGTCAGTTTGATAATAGTCTGTTTTTTTCGCGACAATATGACCCTCCAAGTCTCGATCAAGCAACTCCTGCTTGATGAAAACCTTTTGGGGTGCGAGATTTTGTATCAGAGGCATTTCTGGTATTTTCTGGTGCGGTTTCAACAGTATCATTGTCATTTTCCGAACATCAACAGAGCAGCAGTGAAATTTAATGAATACACGTCACTGTAACTGAGTGCGTACTCCGAGTGTGGTGTGGTTTGAGATGCGCCGGTAGAACTTTCGCTTTCGAGTATCGCGACCGTCAACGTCGAGCATTTCTAACCCACTAACTCCAATACGGATCCGTCGGGACGGCGTGTTTCGACGACGAGCCAAATTGGACGAGCTGATTCGGTAGCGGTCGGCTGTTGTCGGGCCCGGAACGAAAGGGAAATCGAAGTCGTGGAGCAGGAGGTATGGTGTTGGCGTAGGTTAGGTATTTTTCGTCGTTCGTGTGCCGCTTCCTCCGCCGCGTAATAGCAGTGATGAGTCTGATGGCGGAGAAAGGGGCAAGCGAAAGGGGTGCGGGATAGGAAGGGGTTGCGTTTAACTATTTGGTGCGATATCGGATGGTTAAACATCTAGCAAAAAATAGGAGGGGAGGATATATTAATCAAAATTTTCTAATTGGTTAAGGGTTGGTCCCAACGTATTGGTATGTATATATATATATATATATATATATATATATATATATATATATATATATATATATATATATATATATATATATATATATATATATATATATATATATATATATTTATATATATATATATATATATATATATATATATATATATATATATATATATATATATATATATATATATGAAAACTGACGATGTGTTGGAATTGGATTCCTCATTAACAAAAAGTTGAAGGATAGTGTCGTAAGATTTGAAATCTGAACGACTAGCCCAATGCGTTATTCAGTCGAGTAAAAACTTTAAGCTTCAAATTGCCCAAGTTTATGCACCAACTATAAACTATGGTGATGAAGAAATTGAGGTATGTTATGATTATGCGGCCCAGCTTTTGCAGAAGGAGCAATATAGGTCCCGATGGGTCACTTTAATGCTAGAATTGGATAAGCAAGAACTGGTAAAACTGCAACTGGCCCATGTGGAAGTGGTGAGCGGGATAATGGAGGTGACAGACTGGTTGATTTTTCTGAAGGACAAGAATTGTACAATATGAATTCGTTTTATAAGAAAAAAATCAGCAGAAAATCGACATGGACAAGTCCATCTGGCCTCACAAGTGAAACTGACTACATCATGCCAAATGATAAAACAATATTTTGTAATTGTACTGCCCTTAACCGTTTCAATATTGAAATTAACCATAGAATGGTACGAGCAAAAATTAGGTTAAACTGTCCAAGAGAACGTACAATAATCGTAAGATCGAAGAAAGCCAAAGTGAATTCTGGTAAGCTGCTGCAGAGAGGCAACGATTTTGAAATTGCTTTGTCGAACCACGTTGTTGTGTTGTAAGGCCCAGAAGGGATGGGAATAACAGATCAGTATGAAGAAATCATCGACAATACGCCTGAAATGGCTGCTGAAATAGCACCAGCGGAAAAAAGTTTGAAACAGTCAAAAATATTCAATTGATTTAATGAAGAAACGGTGGACAATGAGGAATGCAGGGAGTCTTTTTGACCATGTCGAGTACGTTTGAGCTTTGCAAAATTATAAGGAAAGGTATTCGAGAGGAAACGCGTCGGTTCAACATGAACCTAGTGCAAAAAACACTAGAAGAAAACAAGGGAATAAACAAAGCTAAACACAAGCTGATAAATAAAAAGACACAAATGTTTGCCTTAATGCGTGAGGATGGCACAGTGTGCAGGAAGCGTACGGAAATGTTAGAAATTATCAAAAAAAATAATCAAAATTATATGAAAAACACAACCAATCAAAGACAGCAATGTCCACGGAAGAGTAAATGCCAAATATTCTTAATTGTACTCAAAATGCCTGAAAGATCAAAAAATACCCAGACTATGGAAAATGCTGAAGTGATTCTTCTTCATAAGAAAGGAGCATAGGAAGATTTAAAAAACTACCGCCCAAAAAGCCTCCTAACAGTAATATTCAAAGTTTTTACAAAGATAATATCTAAAAGAATATTAAGAACACTGAATGACGCGCAACCAAGAGAGATGGCAGGATTCAGAAGTGGATTCAGTGCAGTGAATCATATCCAGATTGTCCAACAAACCATAGAAAGCCACCAAAATGCACCATGTGCTTGGGGTTTATTCACTATGAAAAGGCATTTGACTCAATACCAAAGTAAGTCATGATAGATGCATGGCTTAGCCAAGGGATAGACAAAGCTTATGTGAACATATTGGGATCCACGTATGATGAAGCTACAGTTCACATGGATGACTTTGAAGATAAAATTAACGTAGAAAAGGGTCAATATCACCTGTTCTTTTCTCAGCCTACCTTAAAAAGATATTCCGTAATCTGAATTGGAAAAAGAAGGGAATACAAATTAATGGTTCCTACATAAGCCATCTTAGATTCGCAGATGGTATCGTTCTCGTCTCACAAGACCCAAATGAGCTACAAAAAAAACACATACAAGAGCTGTAAAGGGCGAGGGAGCCATTTAGATTGAAAATAAACCTAAAAAAGAGTCAGGTTATGTTCAACAAATGTGCTGGCAATAGAAAAATTTCAGTTTCAAAATTTCAGTTTCAAAATTTCAGTTTTAAGAAGCAATTTAGAGATTGTGGACTACTACATATATCTTGGGCAAAGGATTTCAATGGAGAATTATATTGCTCGGGAAGTAGAACGGAGTGTTAAGTGTGGCTGGCAGCCACTTGGCAGGCTCAATATAGTGTTTAAGAGCAAACTCCCACTATGTCTGAAAAAAAGTCTTTGATTTGAGAGAAATCTGGACACTCACATCGTAGTCAGTTCAAAAGTTTCAGGTAGCACAGAGGGGAACAGAACGGTGTATCATTGGCATTAGAAAGCAAGACGGAAAGACCTGCATATGGATCAGGGAACAAACCAATGTGACATCGTATATACAAATGTATGTGACATCATTGGAAAGGTGAAAGAATTGAAATGGAAGTGGGAAGGCCAATCCAAATTATGTGTATTTCTAAAGCATTTTGAGTTACTATATGAACTAAAAATGTTTACCGAATGGAATCATTTCACAAAGAGAAATTGCCAAGAAGGCAAACATATCCAAGACATCATTTTCCAATATAGCCCGATAAGTGAAAATTTGCATAACTTTGTCTCCTAAATCTCGGGGTAATGTGGCAAAAAATCATTAGTAACTCCTTGCGGGTTGCATATTTTGGCCAAAGTGGTCAAAAATGTACCACAAATGCGACCATAAAAATGAAACATAAAATGACCGAGGCTGAAAACAATGTATCAATTCGTACAGTAAGACAAAGACTGGTCGAATTGGAGTTGAACCGTCACCGACCAGTGAAAAAACCATAAATTACGGACCAGATGAAGAAAAAATCATTTAGCATGGGCTAAAAAATATCAAGGTTTTACTAAGAACGATTAGGAAAAGGCAGGTGATGATATTTAGCAGGGTAAAGGACTTTTTATTATACTAAAAATTAAATTATGAAAAATTGAAAAATTACATTGATGAATTGATTATCTTATTTAACAAGTTTGCTATAGTGATGAGCGCACCATTCAAATCTTAAAGAACAAAACCCAATAAGTTTAATAAGAACATCAGATATGATTTGGTCGATTATTAGCAGCAAAGGTCTTGAGATACTTTATATTATTCAACGAACCATGCCACAGCACTAGAACATTTCAGTCCTAGAAAGTAGATTGATACCTCAATAGAGAATGGTGCCATAGTAGTGAAAATATGATTTTCATGCAAGATGGAGCACTATGTCACATTGCGAAATCGGTGACAAATGCATTAACCAACAGAATATTCAATTGTTGAATTGACGTGGAAACTCACCAGACATGAAGCCAATAGAGGATATCTAGAAGCTTTTGAAACGTGAGATTGCCCAGGAAAATGTCACAAATAAAACACAATTAATTGAGAGAATAATTTTCCATTGGAATCGTAATGAACATCTCAAAGCAACGTGTCTTAATAGCATTCGAAGTATACCTCGACGAATACACGTAATCATAGAGGTCAATGGCGTAATACAAAATATTAAATAAAATATACATTTGTTTACCTACGAGTATGATTGTACTAAGTGATCAGTGTAAGAAAGAACTCTTTAACATAGTGAGTAACTTTTATAATCCAAACACACACATTTTTTTAAAAATCAAGCAAAAAATGTGATATTTTCCTTAATTATTTCAAGTGGTCACATTAATATGGACAGGGTAATATTTATTGTAATATATTTTTTAAAAAGTTGTGCCACCATACTGAAAACAATATATTCTATTAAGATAAAAAAAGAACAATTCTTATTTATTTCTGGCTTATTTATTTTCGTTATTTCTTCTCCTGAAACAAGCAGACCTCATGCGAAGGCTAAAACAACAAACACAAGTAAGGAAATAAAGTGGCAGTTTGAAGTAACTTATACAATATGTACGGAGAAAGTAAGTCATTTAAATATAATGAATACATATTAATTATTTTCCAGTTGTACCACATATGCCTTTTAATTTTTCACATTCGTAAACATTTTGGCTTTACAATTATTAGAAAACTGTAAAATATTGAGCAGGCACCTATCTTATTTATATCTAGCACAAATATCTCTCTCTAGGACATATCCTACTATTTCTGGTAAATAATAAAAAAAATTAGGTATTAGCAATAATTATTATAGTACCAGAAATTATTAATTTTTACCAAAACTAAATCACCTTTAGTTTTACTTGTATATACAGTGTATTGACTAAAACTAGAATATAATATTGCTTAATTTTCAATAAACAGTTTCATAAACTAAAAATACAAACATAACACTTACTTACGTCTCATAATAATATATTTTTTGCATTTGCAGGAAAGCATGTAACTAACAAAAGCCTGAATATGGAGTTGGAAATTGTATCAGTATGGGTTGTACATCACGCAAAATTCTCCTGAAAGAGCTAGGCTTTAAGTAAAAAAGGGATAACAATAGGAGAATATTAATCGCAAGAAACAATATTTATGCCTTAAGAGTTTGCTTTCTTGGCAGATATATGAAAAATCGTAAGATCACATTCAGACGCCAAACTATATTTCTAGATGAGACCGGGATTTATTCAAGAGAAAACAAAATAAATTCTTGGCAATACAGTAGTGTTAAAAGTGTCCGTAAGCCAGAAGGATATGATAGAAAACGTTTTATAATCATTCATGTCGGCTCTTTGAAAGGATTTGTCCATGGTACAAGTTTAGTGTTCGCATCGAAATCTTTGACGTCCAATTAATTTGACGACCAATTGATGAGCTAATAAGAGTATATGGCCATGAAAATTTAAGACTTTTACTCTATCATTGTTATTTTAATACCATCGAGTTAATTTGGGCTAATACGAAAACACACTATAATAAATATATTGGTAGGGATGGATTTAATGATGAAAACGTACAAAATATATCGAAAGAAGCATTGGAACAGTGTAATGAAGAAATATGGTAAAAGTCTATAGTATATAGAGCGAAATTAATTGAAGACTGGTTTATCCGAGAACAACACAACAGGCAATGTTAAAGTTAAGTCTATAATAATAAACGCAAATGAAAATTCCTCGTCAGCATCTGATGAAGATATATAACTATGTAGTTAATGTGGTGGATTAATGAAGTTCAGTTCAGTTCAGTCAGGGACAGCAATACCAACGGAAGAACAATATATAATGCCAGATATTCTAGTGAAGGAAGTGACAAGTGCTATAGAGTTGATGAAGAGCGGCAAGGCTCCAGGAAAGGATAGTGTAACTGTCGAAATGCTGAAAACTGGTGGTCGGACGTTACATAAAACACTGGCAAAATTATACTCAAAATGCCTCAAAGAACAAAAAGTACCTGACTTATGGAAAAATGCAGAAGTGATCCTTTTACATAAAAAAGGAGCACAGGAAGATTTAAAGAACTACCGTCCAATAAGCCTCCTATCAGTGATGTACAAAGTTTTCACTAAGATAATTTCTAAAAGAATATTAAAAAAACTGAATGACGCACAACCAAGAGAACAAGCAGGATTCAGAACTGGATTCAGTACAATGGATCACATCCAGGTTGTGCAGCAGGTCATAGAAAGGCACAACGAATACACCATGCCACTCTGCTTGGCTTTTATCGACTACGAAAAAGCATTTGATTCCATCTCAAAGCATGCGATAATGGATGCACTGCTTAGCCAAGGTGTAGAGAGAGCCTATGTAAACCTATTAGAATCGATATATGATGGAGCTACAGCCACAATTCACCTTAATGATCTTGAAGTGGGAATTAATATAGAACGAGGTGTATAGCAGGGTGACGCTATATCGCCTATTCTTTTCTCGGCTGGCCTTGAAGAAGTATTCCGTAAACTGGATTGGGAACAGGATGGTGTAAAGATCAATGGTGCAAACTTAAACCATCTTAGATTTGCAGATGATATTATTCTCATTTCACAAGACCCAGAGGAGCTGCAAAGACGCATACAAGAACTGCAAAGGGCTGGCAAACCATTTGGCTTGAAAATAAACCTGAAAAAGAGTCAGGTTATGTTCAATAACTTCGCTCAGGACAGAAGAATTTCAGTTTTAGGAAGGGATTTAGAGATTGTGGACAGCTTTATATATCTTGGGCAGAGGATTTCCATGGAGGGGAATACTGCCCGGGAGGTGGAACGGCGTGTTAAATGTGGCTGGCAGGCATTTGGTAGGCTCAACATAGTGTTTAAGAGCAGACTCCCACTTTGCCTGAAAAGAAAAGTATTCGATCAGTGCGTTCTACCCGTTATGACATACGGAAGTGAAACCTGGATACTCACATCGCAATCAATTCAAAAACTTCGGGTGGCACAGAGGGGAATGGAAAGATGTATGCTTGGCATTACAAGACGAGACAGAAAGTCCTGTGCATGGATCAGGGAACAAACAAAAGTCTGTGACATCATTGGAAGAGTAAAACAGTTGAAATGGAGATGGGCAGGCCATATAGCGAGGCGATGGGACGACAGATGGACCAAGGCAATCCTGGAGTGGATACCGCTTGATCGCAAACGTCCGCGAAGAAGACCGAAAGCACGATGGATTGATGACATCGTTAAGTATATTGGACCCGAGTGGCAGAGGAAAGCCCAGGACCGTGAAGGTTGGAAGCATGCTGAAGAGGCCTTCATCCTGCAGTGGATCGATACGTGCTGATGATGATGATGATGATGATATATATATATATATATATATATATATATATATATATATATATATATATATATATATATATGTAAAATTAATTTTATTTATGTATTAAGTACTATTAAGGAGATGATTTAATCTGATTAAATCATTCCTCTTTGAGTTTAGTGTTTCACATCAAAGGTTCCAATAGAAAAAATGATCTCAACAATAATGTTTATAGAATAAATAAAATGATGATTTTGACCAATAACAAATTACTTCATTACTACTTCCCTAAAATTTCGTGGTAACTTGAAATTGTCCGTACAGTTTTAATCTACGAAATTCTTTGATCGACCTATGACATAAACTTTCTGGTTTGTAATTGTAAAACTACAATTTCATGACACACACTCGAAATTTTAAGTTAAAATATCGATTTATAATAGAATGTTTTTATAATTTCGTGTTATAAATATATACAAGTAAATGAATCGTGGATTTAAATCATAAACATAAATGTCCGTCTTCGGCACCACCCACGTCCATTATGAAACTTAGCACTAATTTGACTAACAGTTTTTGATTTGACTCAAATACACTACAGTCTTGGACAAAAATAACCCTGCTTAAAAAAATCACGAATTTCAAATCCGGGCGTAAACAAAAATTTCAACATCAATCAAACTAGTTGCAATTTTATTAAACAATAATTGCGAAATCCATGAGCAAACACGATAAAATAAAAACTGTTCAGTGTCAGATAATATTCTCGCTAAACCATTTAGTCAAATAAAACCATTAATAAACGTCGTTTAGATCACATTTGTTTATTTACCTTGAACACCATTTTGAGAAAATGGGGTTACCCTGAGAGGTTGTTCACCGTACGCGAAAACAATTAACATTTAACACAAAAAAATAACAAATAAATAACAAGATAGAAAAAAAAGGAAATGTTCGTGGATTTAGTTGAAATTACGTTCAATTGAAAACGATTTAGTTTTATTAGCTTTTTATATATATTATATATAGTATATATATATAATATTATTATAAATATATATATATATATATATATATATATATATATATATATATATATATATATATATATATAAATATTAAAATATATTATATAATATTAAAATATATATATAAATATATATAATATATATAAATATATACATATATATATATATATATATATATATATATATATATATATATATATATATATATATATATATATTTTCAGGGAAACGTCGTAACTCTTCACAGAATCAACGGATCGACACCCAGAATGATTTAGAAACATGTATGTATGTATATGTATATATATATATATATATATATATATATATATATATATATATATATATATATATATATATATATATATATATATATATATTATCAGCCCGTATCGATCCACTGCAGGATGAAGGCTTCTTCAGCATGCTTCCAACTTTCACGGTCATGGGTTTTCCTCTGCCACTCGGGTCCAATATACTTAAAGATGTCATCAATTCATCGTGCTTTCGGTCTTCTTCGCGGGCGTTTGCGATCAAGCGGTATCCACTCCAGGATTGCCTTAGTCCATCTGTCGTCCCAACGCCTCGCTATATGGCCTGCCCATCTCAATTTCAATTGCTTTGCTCTTCCAATGATGTCACAGACTTTTGTTTGTTCCCTGATCCATGCGTAAGACTTTCTGTCTCGTCTTGTAATGCCGAACATACATCTTTCCATTCCCCTCTATGCCACCCGAATATATATATATATATATATATATATATATATATATATATATATATATATATATATATATATATATATATATATATATATATATATATATATATATATATATATATATATATATATATATATATATATCTATATATATATATATATATAATATATATATATATATATATATATATATATATATATATATATATATATATATATATATATATATATATATATATGTTATAGTACCTCACTAAAAAATTTTCTGTGATATTTTCAAATCCTTTCACTTACATTTTGAAAATTAAATTTTTAAAAAACGGGTGTTCTTGTTATAAAAAAAATTGATTGATTTGATTTGAATAAAGATGAATTGAAATATTAAAAAAATAACTGTTTTTTAAAAGATCATTGAAAAACGAATTTAAAAAAAAAATGTCAAATTTGATTCAGCCAAACCAAAAGAAGTCGGATATATTGTCAAAAAATCGTCGGATATATTGTCATATATATTGTCAAAAAAGTTATGTGAATTGGTCAATAAAACACAAAATCTTTATTATTTATCCAAATTTATTGAAACACCTTCAAAGTAGGCCCCTTGCAAAATAATATACGATTTTCAGTCACCATTTCTTTCACTTTAGCGATGTTAACTTCAATTAAATGGCCGACCAGATCTTCCAGCATATTTCGACCGTACACGAAATTCCATTTGCAATTAAAAATTTTAGACAAATTCTTGGTTCGATGTTTTTATCCATCGTAAAAATCGCAAAACACACTTGAGATGAATGACAAAATCCAGCACTATAAACAAGATAGATGGCAGATGACTTTCAAACTCCGCGTGTTTACTTTGTGGGCCAACTTCACGATAAAAAGAATATTGACAATCCTTTTTAACCAGCTTTTCAAATGACTTTTGACAGAATATCAAATATATATTCGCGGACATTTGCGGTCAAGCGGTATCCACTCCAGGATCACTTGGTCCATCTGTCATCCCATCGCCTCGCTGTATGACCTGCCGATCTCCATTTCAATTGCTTTACTCCTCCAATGATGTCACACACGTTCATTTTTTCCCTGATCCATGCGCAGACTCACAAAATTCTTAAATGGTTAAAATATAAACTAATACTAAAATAGAAACTAATTAATAACAACGAATTATAAAAATATCCTAAAATGTTCAAATGTTCCAAATACACTGTCGGTCTGTTTGTGTCCACTGTTGTACTTGTACGTATTACCGTACGAAACTTTGATATTGTTTTCAATTAATGTTGTTTATATTCACACAGAAACGTTAAAACGCGATTTGAATTCAATCCATTGCATTAGCGTCACGACACTCGGTCCAGAAGGTTATATCGGACTGTTTTCGAAAAGAAAAAACAACAAAATCGTCCACTGCCTTGCAAAAAACGCATTTCGCAATCGTTCGTTTTAGTCGCTGTTTACGAACCTTTCCCCAAAATTATTGTTACGTATGCTAATATTGTTTATCGGCCTTGGAAGGAACAATTGTTAATATTAACGCTATTTCTAAACGGAACAGGATTATTCGGAGCCTTGGACATCTAAAAAGACATCGCGAAATACAGGGGAACATTAAAAAGTATAGTTGAATGATTATAATACCCTTGTTTTAAATGTTACTATAACTATTAGGCAGAATATTTTAAGAATGAGCGTCGAACGAATCATCTTTACTGCAAATATATTGATATTTCGTGTAGAAGTAGTTTTCTATATCAAAAAACAACATTACTTATAAGTTCACTTAATAGTTCAACTTGAATACAAGTGCAATTTCCGAGGACTTTTCAATTATCCTAGGTAAGTCGACACGGGAATAAATAAATAAATTAAATTATCTAAACTATTCAGTTCGCTCTCGTAGCAAAATAGTGAACTGCAATAGTTCATAATATCACGCATAAAAATCCTACCTAGCATTTTTGGACGTTCGATTTTTCAGGATTTACGGGTTCGTCGGGTTATATTTTTAACTTTTTGTCACACACACGAGTGAATTGAGGAAAAAAAAACTTTTACAGTACACGATAATAATATGAGGTGCTATAAATAGACGAGATCTGTAGTCACGTGTTTGGAGGCCTCCTACATCGAAGTTCGTCTACAGTTACATTTGCTCGAGATTTTTTTGTTGTTGTTCTGGAATGGTTTTCTCTTTACCGCTTGCTGGAATATTTCAGATATTCTATTCCACATAATTAAACGTATTTTTACTTGATATATAGCGCAGATATGCGTCAGCTAATGGAAGCAGGTTGTAATTTACCTTCTTTCATTCGTTCTATTCTCTCAGACTGAACGTTTACGTTGAAAGAACTTTTGAGAAATATCAAGGCGGACTTAGGAACAACAAATCAGTTATTAACCAAATTTTCCCTCTGTTTACATATTTTAAATAAGCCTACGGCAGGATTATAAGAAATACGATATATACTAAACTCTTAACTGTATAGGCCTACATGCAAAATTACTTACCCTGATAAAAATTACAATAAACAATAAGCTCCATCACGCTGGAACCCACGTTAAAGAATACTAGATTTTTATTTATTTTTATCTTATTTATGCTAATAAATGTAGTATAGTTCATTTTTTTGTAGTGTCAGTAATCACGCAGAAAAAACAATAGATATTGCCCATGGCAGTAAATATTGATAATAATACAAAAATTAGGAATTAAATTAGTGTTAAATTGTTTCTAGTTGTTTGTAGTATTTGTAGTTGTAGTTTGTTGTTTATTAGTGCTATATTGTTTGTATTTACGGGCGTAGCCAGGATTTAGTTTGGGGGGGGGGGGGGGGGGAGTTAGTTTGTAGTAAATAAAACAACAAAAATATACTTACATGAAATTTAATATCTATATATTCATCGGAAAAATTACGACATATTTATAAAGTTCTTAACTTTAAATGAAATGGTTAAATTCATTTCGTTCCTCTGCGCTAAATCTAAAACCATTAACTGAACATTAATTGAACCCCCAAAACCCCCCCTTGGCTACGCCCGTGTTTGTATTATAAATTATTTGTATACTACCCTAACCCAGAAACTACAAATGATATAAATGTTTGTAGTAGTACGCAATAATTTGTAGAGTCCGTTAAACTTTTATTATAACTGTAAACAAAAGAATCAACTGATTAAAAAATTATTATGATTAAAAAGGTAAGAGTAAAAGGTAAAAAATTAAGCTGTTTGTAGCTTCTTGAACTAGTATACATATCTATACGTATATACATGCACATATGTGTGTCAGTAAATAGGATATATATATATATATATATATATATATATATATATATATATATATATATATATATATATATATATATATATATATATATATATATTGTAGCGTTCGCAAATTCTTGATCGCTACAGGTTAACTGAAAGAGCTCCGGTATCGTTGGGATAAGGCAAGACAGTCTAACTCCAAATCTCCAGGTGAGCGGAGCTTACCCTTCCGACCGAGGTACGTAGGTTTGCTGGCCAAGTCACGCTTGGGTTGATTTTTCTGATATTCTTATAGAGGGTTTTACGACCCGGCAGCAGAGAATCCGATCAACAGACATCAGGCCGTTGAACGACCACCTGTTACAGAGCCCGACCATCGTGCAAACCTTACACCTTTTTGGGGCCACGTGGCAGAGTAACCGGTTGGTCAGATCGAGATTATTTCGCTACCCCCGCATAGGGATACCGGACTGCCCGCAGTCGTACTCAGTCTTTTTGGACACCCAGTACCTTGACAGGCAAGGATAGACAACATCAGGAAATAAGGCCAGATAAACACTTTTTTATTGTATTTTCATATACCGTTAAGGATTGCAATTACCAGTTATTTTCAACAAATACATTATTACCATAATTTCTTATCCTGATAATGGTCACGTTATCATCTTATGTCTTGTATCTATTTGCCGTCTGACCATTCTTGGTTACCCTAGCGTTATATATTTATCTTTTTACTATTGTCAGAATAGAGGAAATAACCTCTAATTTGTAAGTATAGGAACATAGAGACCAGCTGGTGTAATTCAGAGCTGTATATTTGATTTTTGATTTCTTTCACGGTAAGGTTTGGAGAACCACCTTCCCTAAACCTTCCCGTGTCTTTTGTTTGATAGTTTTAGTTACTCCTTTTTTTGTGTGCTTTGTGTCGTTCTATTTTAAGTGTGCTTTTATAATATATATGTATAAAATTCTAGTAAACCGTTTTATTTAAGATATATGAAGTAACCGGGTGGCGCTCAACTTTTGTCATGGCTTCATTCTGTCCTGGACCTTCTTCCCGGTGCTCCCGGCGAACAGCTGCCGTCGCTGTGATCTATATATTTTTTATTTTGTTTCAGAAGAGAAAATAATAGGTCACAATATATATATATATATATATATATATATATATATATATATATATATATATATATATATATATATATATATATATATATATATATATATATAGACTCCAATCCGGAAGTACATCCGGTTGGGGGCAACACACGCCCCCAACCGAAGGGGCGAGTATGGTCTCGTGAGTGGGGCAAAAATCCCATTAAGGTCCAAAGTAAGTGCTTTCGGTTCTCCAACAAAAAATTTGGAAAAATATCTAGCAAGTATTATGCAACCAAGCGTCAAACTTGCCGAGTCCTATGTTCAAGACTCACAACATTTGATAAGGATAAACAAAAATTTTCAACTAGAGGATACAGACATACTGGCAAGCCTGGACACTGCCTCACTACGAAGATTTTCCACTATACGTGGAGGAAGTCTCCGAACACTGCTTGAAGAATATATATTTTTCCTTCAACCAGCAGATCTACAGAAAGAGTGGCTGTGCCTCAATGGGATCATCTTTATCACCCGTTATAGCCAACTTGTTCATGGCCGACTTGGCAACAAAGGCATTGGCCAACGTTCCTTAAAAACCTGAACTTGGAAAACTCTACGCAGATTATATATTTATAATATTGCCTCACGGAAACGAACTTCTAAACACCTTCCTAACCCATTTAAACGAAAGTCGCCCTAGAATACAGTTCACTTTTGAAGTCGAACAGGATAGCAAACTATTTTTGATATTTTTTGAGTTTTTAAATCGTGGCGAAAAACCCATTATTATCCCTTTTTTATTTGTATAAATACAGTTTTTTTGTGACTACAATAAACTTCAAACATTTTAGCGCTAATTTCAATTCTATTTTTCGTATTATTATAAATATTTACTGCCTTGAACAATATCTATTGTTTTTCCTGCATAATTACTGATAATACAAAAAAATGAACTATACTACATTTATTAGCATCGTTTGTAGGCAAAAATAAGCAAAAAAAATGAGTATTTTTTAATGCGGGTTCCAGTGTAATGGAGCTTGAACGATGCAATACAAAAAATGAAATAATATGGAAAAGATATAAATCCAAGGAATTATAAATCAATAGAGGGTTCAAACAGGGAGATTATCTGTCAACATTCAACTAAACTCCAAGCTAATCAATTTTGTTAAATGTCACAATACCCGTTTTGTCAATCATGTTCGCATCACCAGAAGATGAGATAATTCTTAGAAGAAGAAGAAAGAAGATAATTCTAAAACTAAGCAATATTCTATTTATGTGACAATACTTAATGAAGCGTGTAAAAATCATAAATTGTGAAGTTATTCAAGCGTTTACATTAGTGATTTAACACGTTGACGGAATTGAATTTTTTCCTTTATCCCGATTCCTCGTTATCTTACAGTGTGCTATTTGAATGCTTTCATATGCATCCCAAGCCCAATTATTATTTACTCTTTGAACAGAGAAAGAGAGAGAGAGTTTTGTCAATCATGTTCGCATCACCAGAAGATGAGATAATTCTTAGAAGAAGAAGAAAGAAGATAATTCTAAAACTAAGCTATATTCTATTTATGTGACAATACTTAATGAAGCGTGTAAAAATCATAAATTGTGAAGTTATTCAAGCGTTTACATTAGTGATTTAACACGTTGACGGAATTGAATTTTTTTCCTTTATCCCGATTCCTCGTTATCTTACAGTGTGCTATTTGAATGCTTTCATATGCATCCCAAGCCCAATTATTATTTACTCTTTGAACAGAGAAAGAGAGAGAGAGTTTTGTCAATCATGTTAGCATCACCAGAAGATGAGATAATTCTTAGAAGAAGAAGAAAAAAGATAATTCTAAAACTAAGCTATATTCTATTTATGTGACAATACTTAATGAAGCGTGTAAAAATCATAAACTGTGAAGTTATTCAAGCGTTTACATTAGTGATTTAACACGTTGACGGAATTGAATTTTTTCCTTTATCCCGATTCCTCGTTATCTTACAGTATGCTATTTGAATGCTTTCATATGCATCCCAAGCCCAATTATTATTTACTCTTTGAACAGAGAAAGAGAGAGAGAGTTTTGTCAATCATGTTCGCATCACCAGAAGATGAGATAATTCTTAGAAGAAGAAGAAAGAAGATAATTCTAAAACTAAGCTATATTCTATTTAGGTGACAATACTTAATGAAGCGTGTAAAAATCATAAACTGTGAAGTTATTCAAGCGTTTACATTAGTGATTTAACACGTTGACGGAATTGAATTTTTTCCTTTATCCCGATTCCTCGTTATCTTACAGTGTGCTATTTGAATGCTTTCATATGCATCCCAAGCCCAATTATTATTTACTCTTTGAACAGAGAAAGAGAGAGAGAGTTTTGTCAATCATGTTCGCATCACCAGAAGATGAGATAATTCTTAGAAGAAGAAGAAAGAAGATAATTCTAAAACTAAGCTATATTCTATTTATGTGACAATACTTAATGAAGCGTGTAAAAATCATAAACTGTGAAGTTATTCAAGCGTTTACATTGGTGATTTAACACGTTGACGGAATTGAATTTTTTCCTTTATCCCGATTCCTCGTTATCTTACAGTGTGCTATTTGAATGCTTTCATATGCATCCCAAGCCCAATTATTATTTACTCTTTGAACAGAGAAAGAGAGAGAGAGTTTTGTCAATCATGTTCGCATCACCAGAAGATGAGATAATTCTTAGAAGAAGAAGAAAGAAGATAATTCTAAAACTAAGCTATATTCTATTTATGTGACAATACTTAATGAAGCGTGTAAAAATCATAAACTGTGAAGTTATTCAAGCGTTTACATTAGTGATTTTAAAGTCCTATTATTATTTACTCTTTGAAAAAGTCGTATTAGTATTTTGTACCTATATTAATTAGGTACCAAACGGTACTGGAATTAATTTATTTTTATTATGTTCCTTTTAAAAAGTCGATGATTATTTTTATAATTTTATAAACTCATAAACTCATGTTCCGAAAAAACATAGTTGTCGAATTTGGTACCAGAAAAAAATATTTTGCGGGAAAACTTAATAATCTGATTTTATTTAAAGAAAACGACAGTTGAAGGTTATCGATTATTAGTTGAAGCTAATGGTGAACACGCTTTAACTCGAAAAACTTGTGCACGACAGAATATACGCTTTAAAAGTCGAAAAAGTTTGAAGATGCAGATATGCAAGCATTACTGGATGAATAAGGACTGAACTCATACGTTGAAACAATCGGCAGAAGCATTGAATGTTGTTCAATCCACCTTTTCCGAATATCTAGGAAAATGGGTGCTATATTCATTGAAAGAAAGAGATATTGAAAGGCGAAAAACCACCTGTGAAATTTTACTTGCCAGACAGAAAAGAAAAGTTTTTTGCGTCGAGGTGTGACAGATGATGAAAAAGGAATCTATTTTAACAACACAAAGCGCAAGAAATCATGAGTAAACCCATGCCAGCCTTCAATATCACAATCAGTGGTGGGACAGTAGAGGAGCTGTGTATTAAGAACTGCTGAAACCTGGTGAAACAATTACTGGCGATCGATATCGATAACGAAATAACCGAAAAACGGCCAGAATATTTAAGTTTTCAACATGACAGTGTTGTAAAATGCCCATTGTTTCAAAATATGTAAAAAAAACTATTTCGAAAACGTTAAATGGGACGTCCTAGCCCACCCGCCGTATCCACCGGACTTAGTTCTTTTGGATTAACACTTATTTCGATCGATGCAGCACGGGCTTTCAGAACAACATTTACATTCTTATGAAAAAGGAAGAATTTGGCTTGATGAATGGTTCGCCTCAAAAAACCAAAAATTCTTTGTGTTACAACTATCTTTGTTTAAATGAAAATTAATTAATAATAATAAACTTAAACAACATGTGAATGTCAGTTTATACCGAATAAAATAATTTTATAAAGGACCGAGACATAATAACAAGACACAAAAAATACCGCCATAAAATGTTCACTAGATTAATTATTTAAATAATAATTTCTTTATAAACTGAATATGTAATCCAGTCTGCCCATTTTTGTCCATTTCTGCCCACTTCGATACAGGCAATATTTAATTTTTAAGTCAATTTTAACGTACCAATTTTACCAAATACATCAAATCTGGATAGAGGCTTTAAAATTATTTGCATTATACTGGATGTCGCAAATACACTAAATATTCCTAAATATTTATATAATTGTCTCTCTTTAAACAATGTGACACTATAGTACTGATTTTGCCGCGATAAATTAATATGTTTAAATAATTTGTACCGTGTAGCATGTTTATTTTTGAAATTAAAAGGGAAAAGCAATAGTCTGCAACACATTTCAATACAGGCCATTGTCTGATGCATTTTCCGCTCTTATGGGAAACGGATGTCAAGAATATTAATTTGAATCTATAAAATCCTATCTTATTATCAGAAACTTGTTCTTAGGAGAGAGAGGAATAACATGATCTGCACCAATATAACTTTTCTTTCTCCCATTCCTTTTACCCTATCGGATATTGGATCTAGGTTCATTTTCTAATTCTTCATCAGTCATTTATTATTATTATTATTATTCACGTATGGGCCCTGGTGGACCACGCGAAGTACAATTAGAGGCGTTTGTTGTTGTTAAGCTTTCTTTGCGCCTATACTAATTTCATTCTTTCTCTATGAACTTTTTTCCTTTCGTCAGACCAAGTTGTTTCAGTCTTCCTACATTTTTCTCTCTGGCCAACCTTCCAAACGTTAACCTTGTGTCTGAAAAAGCCTCTATCCTGAATTTCACTTTGTCTAATATTTGCTGATCTTAGGTTCTCTTTAATTGCAGTGATCCATTTAATAATTTCTACTTTAGCTCTACTCCTATTTTCATAAAATTCGACTATTTGTCTAGTAAGCCTACTCGGATTCATCCGTTTTATGTGTCCGTAAAACTTAAGCTTACTTTTTCTCATATCGCTATGTATATCTGTGTATTGTTTGATTTCTTGGTTTTCTCGAAGTCGGTATGTTGCTGGATTTATTTGTTTGGGGCCTAAGATTTTTCTTATGGTTTTTCTTACCTTTTTTTTAATATCCTCGATATCTCTCTTTCTATTCAAAATGAGCGTTTCTGCCCCATTTAGACATTCTGGCTTAATAACTGTGTTGTAATGTCTCAGTTTTGTGTTTTTAGATAGGCATTTTTTGTTATAAATATTTTGTGTAAGTCTCAATGCCGTTTCCCTTTTTTGACATCTATCCTTATTGGCCGCTTTTTCCAACCCATTTTCCATGATTATTTCACCCAAATATTTGAATTGAGGGACTCGTCTGATAATTTTTAGAAATGGTGTTCTTAGTCTGTTGCAGGTCATGTATTGTGTCTTTTCAAAGGAAAGTTGGAAACTTTTCTGCTGTTTTTTTTAGGATTTTAATATGTTTCTGTGCCGTTAATACATCTTGAGCCAAAATTGCTAGATCATCAGCAAACGCCAGACAATCAATTTTGATGTTGGTTCTCCCCAGTTTAATGGGCTGGTCAATATTTAGGGCCGACTTTTTTTCACGCCACTCCTGTATTACTTTTTCTAGAACACAGTTAAATAAGAGTGGCGAGAGTCTATCCCCTTGTCTCACACCAGTTTTATTCCGAAGGGCTCTGAGATGTCACCCATGAATTTAACTTTTGACCTTGTGTTAGTTAATGTTGCTTTAATAATTGCCAGCGTTTCAGATCTAGTCCTTGTTCTTTTTAGATTCGGAATAAAGATTCGCGGTCAGTAGAATCATATGCTTTTTTGAAATCCACTAATCTACAGACGAGATTTTTACTGTACAGTTTTTGATGCCTTTGGATCAACTTTAGATTCAGGATCTGTTCAGTGCAGGTTCTGCCCGTTCGAAAACCTTCTTGATATTCACCAATTTTAGGTTCTAACTGTCCCTGTGCTCTGTCTAGCAGACATTGAGATAGAATCTTGTAACAAACTGAGAGAAGAGATATCCCTCTATAGTTGTTTACATCCGTTCTATCTCCTTTCTTGTGTAGTGGGTGGATTAGAGCATCTTCTTGTAGAATTTTGGTTATTTCCTTGATTGTACCTGGACCAGCGGATTTCAAAAGTTCAGCAGTGATTCCATCTTCACCAGAAGTTTTCTTATTTTTAAGTCGCTTAATTTGCCTAATTATTTCATCTTCATTCGGTGGTAATGAATCTGGGTTTGTTTGTTTAGGGTTTAGTGCTGGTAATTTGTTTACGGGGTCAGGACAGATTAGTATTTGTTCAAAATATTTCACAAGTTCTTTGCAATTGTCTTGGTTATTTAGAGCTAATTGCCCGTTTTCCTTTTGGAAGCAAAGACTTTGGGGTTGATAGCCTGTTAATTTAGTTTTAAATGTTTTGTAAAAGTTTCGGGTGTTATTTTTTGGAAATCTTTTTCTATTTCATTAAGTTGATTGTTTTCATATTTTCTTTTGGTTCGTTGAATTAGCTTCGATGTTTCTTTTCTTACTTCCAAAAAGATGTTATAGTTTATTGCTGTTTTTTGACTGTTCCAATCTTTGAATGCTTTACTTCGGCTTAATACTGCTTGCTCGCAAACTTCATCCCACCACGGATGTTTTCTACGTTTTTGTAAAGGGGCCAACTTTAAGCCTGTTCTAATAAAAGTAAAGTAAAGGTTTCTTCTAATTTATTTTTAATTTAATGCCATTGTTCTCGTCTCTGTCGAAAGTTTGACGTCTTTTGTCTCCTTCATCTAGTCTTTGTATCCATATTTTCCTTGGTTTCTACTTGTTTTTTTATGCTCTTTAATTCCAAAAACTCTTTTTATAAGTTTATTCGAAATTCATTCTATTTTACTTATACTTTAATGAAATATAATTTTATTGAATATATTATAATATAATGTAAATTTAGACGTCGAGAAACAAATCATATAGTATTTAGTTATACATTTCTGTGTAATATTTAGAAACAAAATATATTAAACAGACTAATAAACAAGAAAGACTGGTTGAATCGGCTAGATATTCCAATCGGCTAGATATAGAAAATTAAGCAAGTGCAAGTAATAGTGCAAGTGCAAGTTTTCTGGTAAGGTACATGCAAGACCGTGAAAGATAGTTGATACAAAAAGAGAGAAAACTCCTACAGGTAAAGAGGTAAAGAGAATTATCCATGACATTGTGGTGTTTGACAAAAGCAATGTCCGATTATTCAATTAACTGAATAGGTTGGAGTATTAGAAGGTTTGAATGTGCATAAAAAAGAAGATTCTCTTATTGGGTGACATTTTATTGTAGTCATCCAGAAGAGTTTCGGACAACCTCCTTTTTCTCTAGATGTCTCAATTTTTTAACGACGAAGAGGTAATTGCTAGAGCGACCTTTTTCGTCTTAATACTAAGTTGTAACAAACAAATTTGCATTTTTGGCTGCGACAGTTCATGAGAGGTGCTTCTAGAGCTCCTTAGCTCTCTATTCCTCGCAAATACCGCTTAAAGATATTTTGGGATATTCTTAACTCCTCTAAAAGTATCCTAGTGTTTGTTCTAGGATCTACAAGTCTAGACGTTTTTCCCTATTTTCAGAACTCATGTCTCTCTCGTGGAACGTTTGAACCGGAGCTGCTGAGGAGTGCAGATTGATACCGCATGTTTCTCTCTGTTTCGCAAATCTCACGAGCGGTTTTAGTTGCTTTGATACCCTTTTTAAAATAATGTCTTAAAATTGACCTAATTTCGCGACGTACTTCACTCATTTTTACGTTTTCCCAAAAACTGTCTACAATTTCGTAGTGCCATTACTTCAGTACTAAAGAAGGAGCAAATAAGTTGAAATAATTATGATTAAAACGCTAGTATTTAAAATATAATCAAAGGAAAAAACGAAAATACTGTGGCACCCTAGTATAACAAATATACTAACCTTGTAAGAAACAAAAAATAAAATGTTGGAGGCAATAATGTTTTAACTATTCATATACAATAGACATTTACTAATTAACATTAAAAATATTGGTGCGGGCGATCGAATTCTCAGATGCGTTTTCCTCTGTCCTTGTCTACGCTTGAAGAAATATTCTGGGCGGAAAGTAATTCTTTTCGTCTGCAATTATGTACTTCCTTTAGTCTGTCCAACGTCCGCATTTATTAATATTATTGTTAATATTATAGATACTTTTAAGTTTAAGATGTAGCAATATATTTCAAGCCCTATCAACCTTAAAAAATATAATTTTAGTTATAGATTAATGCAAAAAGATTCTATTTGTTGCTATGTATTATTTCAACCTTCTAGTGCAAGGCGTTTATTTAATTATCTCATCATTGTATGCCATCTGCTTAATATCTTCCTATTCTATTTCTCTACTATTTTTCATCACCTTTTTTTTCTATTCCTCTACATCTTTTCTCGTCTTTTCCTTCACTTTCCTTTCTAGAATTTTTTCCGATTTCCCGATTTCGTATACTGTCTTCGCGATCCTAAGGGTACGATACATTGTTGGTACAATACAGGGTACGTTTATATTGTTGTCAATTATATTTATATTTATATTGTTGTCAATGTAAGTATCGTTGACATATACAAAAAATTATATTTACTTTCACTCGTAACTTTATATATTATAAATTAATATAATTTATTTTTTAGTTTAGTTTTGAAAACGGGGGAGAGGACCCTCCGAAACGTTGACATTAAAAGTTTGTAAAACATTTTTTATAACATTTTTATATCTTTAAAAATTTTGTTCGTTAGGCAAATTTATTACAAAAATGAATCACTGAGAAATTTGTCTCCGTTTGGTTTTTTGTTTTTCCCAGTGATTCTTTCTTTACATAAGAACAGGTACTTTTGATATTTTTTGAGTTTTAGATAGTGGCGAAAAACCCATATAAAGGGAAAAAAAAGAAATAGGTTTTTATGCTCCCATCATTTTGCTGAGGACTGTTTTGATCGAACATCTAAGGTAAAAGTGAAAGGATTACCATATGCTGTTTCAACAATTGAAGTGAACTGTTTAAAATACGTAATTTTTTTATTATATCATTTTGATAAACATCTTTCATAGCATTTACTCTTGAAAGTTATTTTTTTTTGGTTGTTGTGAAAAATGAGTTTATTCTTGAATATATATATATATATATATATATATATATATATATATATATATATATATATATATATATATATATATATATATATATATATATATATAACACTTAGTTTAGTTTATAGCTTATAGTTTATTTAGTAACTATTTACACTACAAGAATTAATTATATTTGCAAAAAAGGTGTAGTAGATAAATACATTTGTAGAACATGTAAAAAGTTAATTTTGTTTAAGGGACATTAAACACTGAACAACTAAATACAGAAAGGATATATGTATTTCAATAATAAATAAATTAATTAATATTATGGATTTTTAAATCATTTACGAATATATATATATATATATATATATATATATATATATATATATATATATATATATATATATATATATATATATATATATATATATATCGAACATGATGCCCCGCAAGTAGGTGCGGGTTTCAGTGCACCAAATAGGTAATTTTTTTGAGTGTGTTAGGATCAAATAAATAAAACTATAACCTATGCGTTAGAAAATAAAAAACTTTGAAAAATATTGGCGTACACAAATACTTGAATTAACGAAAAAATATAACATTAATAAATTAAACTGGAAAAAATTTACCAACAAACACCATAGCACTTTTTTCAACTTCTCGACGTACGTTTCGATAACCATGCTAGCATCATCAGGAGATGATGTAACCTAATTTTAAAACTAAACTATGTTTTATTTATATGATAACCATGTCTAATGAAGCGCCAAAAAATCATGAATCACATTACATTAATAATTGAAAAAGTTGACTGAACGGAATAGGTCCTTTATCACGATTCATATTTTTTACATTTTTCTATTTGAATGCTTTCATAAACAGCCAAAGCCCTATTGTAATTTACACTTTTAACCAGTCTTAAATTACTAATATCTATATTGTGGTCATTCACCATATATATATATATATATATATATATATATATATATATATATATATATATATATATATATATATATGATCAAAAAATTGTGAACTGGGCCCGTGGAGAAAAGTATTAAAAGTTAAGAAAGTTCACCCGTGTTCCACGTCGTGCCTTGCCATTCCTTCATACACCATTCAAAGCGCCAGCAAACGCCTCCTACGGCCGGTTTCTGGCCTTAGGCCGTCGTCTATCGGGCTCAAGTTGCACACCTGAAGAGCGGATGAAGGAACGACTAAAGCCATGACCATATAAATTGGCCATGTCGAATGGAGGCTGCAATCACATGTGTCCACGCCATCCTGCGGTAAACGGTCGCAGCAGTCAGACTGTCCGAAACCGTTCGTGATCGGCCTAACCTCGGATAAGTACCAGGTACGATCGAAAAATTGTGAACTGGGCCCGTGGAGAAAAGTATTAAAAAGCTAATGAAGTTCACCCGTGCTCCATGTCGTGCTTTGCCATTACCCCAGGAGGGCGTAACTGCATGTGATTGCAGCCTCCATTCGACAAGGCCAATTTATATGGTCATGACTTTAGTCGTTCCATTATCCGCTCTCCAGGTGTCCAGTTTCTCGAGTCCGACTGATGACGGCTTAAGGCCAGAAACCGGTCTTGAGAGGCGCTTGCTGGCACTTTGGATGGTGGGTGAAGGAATGGCAAAGCACGACATGGAGCACGGGTGAATTTCCTTAGCTTTTTAATATATATATATATATATATATATATATATATATATATATATATATATATATATATATATATATATATATATATATATATATATATATATCATCATCATCATCATCATCATCATCAGCCCGTATCGATCCACTGCAGGATGAAGGCCTCTTCAGCATGCTTCCAACCTTCACGGTCCTGGGCTTTCCTCTGCCACTCGGGTCCAATATACTTAACGATGTCATCAGTCCATCGTGCTTTCGGTCTTCTTCGCGGACGTTTGCGATCAAGCGGTATCCACTCCAGGATTGCCTTGGTCCATCTGTCGTCCCATCGCCTCGCTATATGGCCTGCCCATCTCCATTTCAACTGTTTTACTCTTCCAATGATGTCACAGACTTTTGTTTGTTCCCTGATCCATGCGCAGGACTTTCTGTCTCGTCTTGTAATGCCAAGCATACATCTTTCCATTCCCCTCTGTGTCACCCGAAGTTTTTGAATTGATTGCGATGTGAGTGTCCAGGTTTCACTTCCGTATGTCATAACGGGTAGAACGCACTGATCGAATACTTTTCTTTTCAGGCAAAGTGGGAGTCTGCTCTTAAACACTATGTTGAGCCTACCAAATGCCTGCCAGCCACATTTAACACGCCGTTCCACCTCCCGGGCGGTATTCCCCTCCATGGAAATCCTCTGCCCAAGATATACAAAGCTGTCCACAATCTCTAAATCCCTTCCTAAAACTGAAATTCTTCTGTCCTGAGCGAAGTTATTGAACATAACCTGACTCTTTTTTAGGTTTATTTTCAAGTCAAATGGTTCGCCAGCCCTTTGCAGTTCTTGTATGCGTCTTTGCAGCTCCTCTGGGTCTTGTGAAATGAGAATAATATCATCTGCAAATCTAAGATGGTTTAAGTTTGCACCATTGATCTTTACCCCATCCTGTTCCCAATCCAGTTTACGGAATACTTCTTCAAGGCCAGCCGAGAAAAGAATAGGCGATATTGCGTCACCCTGCCGTACACCTCGTTCTATATTAATTCCCACTTCAAGATCATCAAGGTGAATTGTGGCTGTAGCTCCATCATATATCGATTCTAATAGGTTTACATAGGCTCTCTCTACACCTTGGCTAAACAGTGCATCCATTATATATTATATATATATATATATATATATATATATATATATATATATATATATATATATATATATATATATATATAGTCATATATATATTATACTCAAAATGCCTCAAAGAACAAAAAGTACCTGACTTATGGAAAAATGCAGAAGTGATCCTTTTACATAAAAAAGGACCACAGGAAGATTTAAAGAACTACCGTCCAATAAGCCTCCTATCAGTGATGTACAAAGTTTTCACTAAGATAATTTCTAAAAGAATATTAAAAAGACTGAATGACGCACAACCAAGAGAACAAGCAGGATTCAGAAGTGGATTCAGTACAATGGATCACATCCAGGTTGTACAGCAGGTCATAGAAAGGCACAACGAATACACCATGCCACTGTGCTTGGCTTTTATCGACTACGAAAAAGCATTTGATTCCATCTCAAAGCATGCGATAATGGATGCACTGCTTAGCCAAGGTGTAGAGAGAGCCTATGTAAACCTATTAGAATCGATATATGATGGAGCTACAGCCACAATTCACCTTGATGATCTTGAAGTGGGAATTAATATAGAACGAGGTGGTGTACGGCAGGGTGACGCAATATCGCCTATTCTTTTCTCGGCTGGCCTTGAAGAAGTATTCCGTAAACTGGATTGGGAACAGGATGGGGTAAAGATCAATGGTGCAAACTTAAACCATCTTAGATTTGCAGATGATATTATTCTCATTTCACAAGACTCAGAGGAGCTGCAAAGACGCATACAAGAACTGCAAAGGGCTGGCGAACCATTTGGCTTGAAAATAAACCTGAAAAAGAGTCAGGTTATGTTCAATAACTTCGCTCAGGACAGAAGAATTTCAGTTTTAGGAAGGGATTTAGAGATTGTGGACAGCTTTGTATATCTTGGGCAGAGGATTTCCATGGAGGGGAATACCGCCCGGGAGGTGGAACGGCGTGTTAAATGTGGCTGGCAGGCATTTGGTAGGCTCAACATAGTGTTTAAGAGCAGACTCCCACTTTGCCTGAAAAGAAAAGTATTCGATCAGTGCGTTCTACCCGTTATGACATACGGAGGTGAAACCTGGACACTCACATCGCAATCAATTCAAAAACTTCGGGTGGCACAGAGGGGAATGGAAAGATGTATGCTTGGCATTACAAGACGAGACAGAAAGTCCTGCGCATGGATCAGGGAACAAACAAAAGTCTGTGACATCATTGGAAGAGTAAAACAGTTGAAATGGAGATGGGCAGGCCATATAGCGAGGCGATGGGGCGACAGATGGACCAAGGCAATCCTGGAGTGGATACCGCTTGATCGCAAACGTCCGCGAAGAAGACCGAAAGCACGATGGACTGATGACATCGTTAAGTATATTGGACCCGAGTGGCAGAGGAAAGCCCAGGACCGTGAAGGTTGGAAGCATGCTGAAGAGGCCTTCATCCTGCAGTGGATCGATACGGGCTGATGATAATGATGATATATATATATATATATATATATATATATATATATATATATATATATATATATATATATATATATAGTCACGAACCTCACGACAGTAAACACTGAAAATGCTAAATAAATTTTGGCAAAACGTCTGCGAGCTCCCGACAGGAGCAACTCGATAGCCGGATGTACTCCCATAATATAATAAAATCACCAATAATTTTTTTTTCTTGTAGGCCTATGTTATCATTCCTAAATACATATAATTTTTAACCTGTTATATTATTTGTCTTTCAATCTTATTTTTTTTAGTGAATGTATGAAATAAAATTGTTTTCAGCTTAATAATAGGATTTACGAACAACAAGAAGTAACAGCAATGGGCAATCATCTGTCATCGTTTTTATCTAAGTTATTCATGAACAAATTTGAAACCGAGGCAAAGGATGGATTCAGTTATTTTGCGTGGCTAAGATGCGTAACTGATTTTTACGGAATTTTTGATTAAAAAAATGAAAACTTAAAATATTTCAATATAATTACATATGGTCGAACGTAACTCTTCATTATCCATCTAATGTCCCCAATCTGACCTGATCTTGAATCTGAACTTAAGAATTAACATTTCAATGAGAGATTAATCAAATTCATCCAAAATTCAGCTGTAACAGAAATAAGAAAGTTTGTTTATTCTTGATCTGGAGGTCATATTGAAGTAAAGATGTAGTTTTTGCGTCATTTTAAGTCAAAGTATTGTTCGTTATTTAGACAGTCTTTGCAAGTCTCTGTTTCTCTCTTAAATAAAACCAAATCCCAATAACCAACTAAAAGTAATACGTGGGAGAATCCATGCGTTAAAATAGCATTTCAATGCTATTTGTGACGGTGTAAACAACGATATCAATGTCAAAAAAAGCGTTACCAAGATATAAAAACAAAAATCAGTTAAAATAACATTTATTTTTATTTTAATTGGCGCACATTTAAAATAATTAAAACGGAAGAAAACATCGCAACGTTTGATTTCAAACTTCCTTGTTTTTTTTTGTAAAACAGGAAGATTTTTCTTAATAGGTTATCTATTTCCATAAGTTTTCTTCAAAATGAACTCTATAATATCCCAAATCAAAATAAAGCATGCCATAATGTCTCTATTTTTAGGCGGGAGATGGAAAAAATAGAAACAAGATGTTTTATTCGTAATTCTGGTTTGAAAATAACAGAGTAATACTTAAAATAACGAATGATACATGTTGGAAAAAGAAATAAATATAGATTTGAAATATGCAGTTTCTGTTTTTGTTGTTTTTCGAAGTTGTCATCAAAATCATTTCGTGGGATATTTTCAGGTTTCTTTATAAATATACCAGTCAACATAAATACGGGACCATAGAGACAGGTTGTTGCAAAAGGAAACGGAAATAGTATCCTAGATATGGTACTAGTTGCTCCATTTAGTCATAATAAAATATTATGTACCCCTCTTTAGTCTTAAATTAGTCTTAAATCAATTAATACTCGCTATATACTGCTTGAAAATAATTTAATATATTATTTCTAATATTTTCTCTAACAGCCAAGTTTGGAGAATAGTATGGGAGTTTGATGGATAATATGCAAGAACTTTCCACTTGAGTTTCGCTAGTGTTTTTTACCGTTATATATGTGCTCCTAAAGCTTCTTGTTGTCGTCTTTTCCAAGGAAGATGAGGCCTAGAATTGCGTTACAAAACCTAGCCTTAATTGCCTAGAACAGCTATAATTGCGTTATCTAAACTATATATTAATATTAATATTAATATAAAAATTATATAATGTTAATAATTATTAATAATTAATATAATATTAATAATTAATATAATATAAGTCTCATTTCTGCGCGCGTAATACAGAAGCACACAGAGAGGAGTTTATGCTGAGGGATTCAGAAAAAGAATGTACCTATAATGAAACAAGTAATATAATTCTATAATCCGCAGGCGAAATTAATTGTATTGTAGACAAGACAGTCCAAAAAACGCTTAACTGAAAAGCGCCAGGTATCGATGGCATCTAAAATGTAAGGTGGAACTATCTTGTTAGTGGTCATGGGACACTGGCAATGGGAATGACATATATGTTGTCAAAGGAACAGGACCCATTCGCTAACCAGAACAAAAATAAATTCATGGTAATACCGTTTGGTGCTAGAGGTACCGAGGGCTAGACAACATTTTCAAAAAAGGGGACATTAAGGTCGTGTACAAACCATATAATAAATTAAGAGAAGTCTTGGGTAACCCAAAGGATAAAGTAGATCGACATGAAAAGTCGGAGTTTTGCGAAATGAGTTGTCAAGATTGTGATCGAAGATATATTGGGCAAATAAAATATCCATATTGACAGGACAGAACAGTTCAAACCCAAGAAATTATAGACCAATAACTTGTCTATCAACTCTGTACAAGACTCTTACCTCTATTATTTCATCCAAAATAAATGGACATCTATTGGAAAATAGTTGTTTACCGCCTGAGCAAAATGAATGCCATAGAATAGCCGGGAATATGAGTTACTTGAGATAATAACAGAGCAAACACGGAAAAAATCCCACAATGAATCAATGGGGTGGATATGTTCTTTCATTGTATAGGATTTATCCAACTCTAGTAAAATTTGTTTCCGCTGGTGTGAACAAATGGAAAATTGAAATAAATAAATTAAATAAGAACTAAATTAACACCCAAAAAGTTCCATCGAGCGGCTATATTTATCTCGACATATAGAGGGAAGAGGCTTACAGAATATGAAAGTAATGTGCTGTCAACAGGAGGATCGACTAAAATCCTATTTTCTTAGCAAAGAGAGTTATCTTCATAAAGCTGTTTGTACACTGAATAGTAATTATAGTCCCCTCCATCTAGCACAAGCCATATAACTCCCCAGGGGTGTCTTTCAATTTGGAAAGGGAAGATCGCTTTGAAGCTCTCCTCGATTCTGAACAGATCAATAAGAAATACTCTAAAGAATGGTTTCGAACACCGGGACTTTACGGAGAGACAGAAAGTTTACTATGTGCTATCCAAGATCAGGTCATAAGTATCAGGGCATGTACAAAACATATATTAGGACAAAATATCGATCCAAAATGTCGCTTACCTAAACAAGACTTAAAATCAATACATAATAAAGCGGTGGGTGACCTGCGCTGGCTCAGGCAGACTATATGCAGAAGCATTATAACATCGCTAATGTGATACATCAAACATTATTGAAAAATTATGATCTGTTGACCTTGTTATAAGAGGAAACCAGAGTAGGGGTGTATATAAGTAAAACTGCAAAGATTTTGTGGGATACGGCAGTGATTACTGATCGGACGGTGGAGGCTAATCGGCCCGATTTTGCTATAATCGACACATAGGCACTCAAAGCAGTTATTATCGATGTGGCGGTGGCTTTAGGCCAGAATTTGACCAAGACCATTACCGAGAAAAAAAGGAAATAGCAACCGTTAGCTGTAGAATTAATAGGTCCCAAATCAGAGATATCGACATTATACCAGTAGTAATATATACTGGGCTGGTAACAAATGATTGGAAAATCACCAAAGACAAGCTTGAATTACATGGCCGGCATGCAGAAGAAATATAGGTGTCGACATTATACCAGTAGTAATATATACTGGGCTGGTAACAAATGATTGGAAAATCACCAAAGACAAGCTTGAATTACATGATTGATACATGGCAGGCATGCAGAAGAAATATAGTTAGACGTTTTTTAAGTTTGAATTGATCCTAGGTAGAACCCTCTTGTCTAGTGCAAACATATTAGTCTTGGGTTGTAAACTCCGTCTACCGTAGAGATTAATAAAAAATATAAGATGAACATAATATTAATAATTAATATAATAAGGGTTCAAAGGGTAGTGAAGCGTCTCTCATAGCCTCTCTTATCCATTTCCTACACGCACCTCCTCATTGGTGAACCCTGGTAACTAAGTGCTGCAGAACCGAGACCGGGTCACCAACCCCGGTGAAGGAGATTTGGTACTTAGGCAAACGCGAGAAGGAAAACACCAGATAGAGGGTTAGCACCCCTCTATCTGTACCAAATTGCTTTCGATCATGAAGATGAAGCCTCGGAAACCACCTTTGATGTAGGGACTGCATCAACGGAAACGATTGCACAGTATCTAGCAGAGGCAACTGGAGCGAGTGGCGCCTCTCTGCGAAACGAAACCACAAGGCCAAGTAACCCAAGTCAGGACACCCAGGATAACGGCTTGGAAACGAATGGGATACCCGAAATGGGATTCCCGCGGTAATACAAACAAGGAAAAGGTGTATGCGATGGACAAGAGAAGTTATAACAAATCTTATGGTCGCATTCTATAAAGTCAATGACGGAGAGAGGATGACGAATTATCGGGCTAGATTGGAACAAATGTGGAATACTGAGTACCCTGATCTAGCAATGACATCTTAAAGACTAACAGACGAAGTAAGATCCATAACATATGGTTACACCCTGCATAAAGATATCAATATAACACATCTATTCTATATGGATGACTTAAAGGTGTATGCCAAAGGGAAAGAACAACTTAAGAGAGCGCTTGAGTTAGTAAGGGAATGCAGCACGACAATTTCTATGAACTTCGGACTAGACAAATGTGCGACACTACAGGTAGAGGAAGAAAAAATAGTTTCCACTACAAATTTGACTTTGTCTGATGGAACAGAACTGAAAACCTTAGAACCAGAAGGCCTACAGTAAATATCTAGGCATTACCCAGGCCCTAGATATCAAACAAAATGACAATAAAGAAAAAGGTGAAATAGAATTATTAAAAAGAGTTAACGCAGTCCTCAATACACACCTCTCAGGAAAAAACAAAATTATAGCTATTAACACTTGGACTATCCCATCTATCACCTGCAGAGATTAGACAGAAAAATTCGAAGCGCATTTACAAGAGCCAGAATGCATCATCCCAATGCTGCAATTGAGCGGCTTTATCTATGAAGAGAGGAAGGCGGTAGAGCGCTGGGTTGTTTGGAAGTGATACACGAAAGGGAATGTCAAAGCCTAAAGAACTACTTTTATAGAAAACATTCACCCATACATCGAGCAGATGTAGTATTGAATAAAAAGTACACTCCTCTTCGGCTGGCCGAACCACGGCAACCGGAACCAGAAAATGTATTTGAAATAATGAAAACCAAGTGGCGCAACAAAGCCTTGCATGGACGGCACTATGCTACTCTAAACAATCAAGAACAAGTTGACTCCAAGGCTACAAGTACCTATCTAACCTCAGGATATCTCTTTGGAGAAACAGAAGGATTTATAATGGCAATACAGAATCAGGTTGTACCCACGAGAAATTATGTTAGAGTCATCATGAAACAAAACATACCAACCTCCAAATGCAGATACTGTGATAAAGACGAGGAATCGATACAACATTTAATATCGGGTTGCACCTATCTGGCCCCCACCAGCTACCTATCAAATCATGATTCTATGGGTAAAGTTATTCACCAACTTCTATGTCTGAAACATGGATTACTAACAACATTCACACCATATCATCAATGGGACTTGCAAATTCGAACTGACAGAACGGTGCAAGCAAATAGACCAGATTTAGTGCTCTACCAGAAAGAAGCTAATCCAGCTATAATAGTTGACTTCTCTGTAATTTTAGATGAAAATATACACCGAGCATACAGGGAAAAAATTGACAAATATAGAGATCTGGCTTTTGAAATCAAGGATATTGGCACCTAGATAGAGTTAATATCCTTCCATTTGTGGGAGCGCTAATGATCTAGTCCACAAATCCCTAATACAAAATCTCGAACAACTAGGTATCACAAAAAGGGCAGTAGTATGGATGCAAAAAGCAGTAATATTGGGAACAGTCGGAATAGACTGACGCGCCCTTGACCGTCAGTAGACACCCAAGTATTCTTGGTTACACCCGGATACTTGGAGTTCTTACCACAACTGTGTGAAAAAAAATATAATATTAATAATTAATATAATATTAATAATAAAATAAATATTTAATCAGTAATCAGGAAGATTTTCTTGGTCAGCCATATTGATACAATGCGAAGATTCATAGTGCACACAGAATAAGTCCAGATGAGAGGGATGTTATTCATAAGATGGAGTCATCAGGTCATACGATGTCTAAAGGAGTAAGGTCTGGAAGGGTGTGGATAAATATAATTTTGACTGTATATAAGTTCAGGGTAGGACATTTGTAAGAGGTGGGTTGTAAGGGGGACGTTTAGGAAGCAGCAAGGAATCAACCAGGGAAGAAATGAAGAAGGTACCAATCCAAGATATCCAGATATTTTAATTTATTTGCTGGGGACAACTCGAGCTACGAGCAGACTAACATATTATGTGTTTATAGTACAAATTTGACCTCACTAGAGTTACATGGTAGTAGCATTTCTTTTCGCAAACAGCATTTATTTTCCTAATGAGCTCTGAAAACTTCGACCAATGGTGCGCTATCAAGTTTTGTTTCAGGCTTATATATAGTGCGACGAAAACTTTCGCAAAACTTCAACCGATCTATATAAACAGCGTTTTGTCAATGGTTTTCATACGGCCTGTAACTGTTGAATTTGACTCACATAATGGTTCATCAGAATGGACTGGATCAAAAGGGCAACAGTAGGGAAACATGTTTTTGACGAGGATTGAAAATGATCCTCAGTTCCTGGAAGTGAATATGAAGAATATATTATACTAGCTATCAAAGAAATGTCCTTTTGGAAAGACTCCTATGTATATATGTTCCATTCCTATGTATATATGTTTAAATATGTCATATTAACATCCAAAAAATGTAGAAAAAATAAAAAAATTGAAGATCATTGGCCTATTTTCCTGGTTGATTACCGAGAGGCAAAGCCGGTTCTAATAGGCGGAACAAATCAATATCGACAAAAAAGTGATTCGATCAAATTTCCGTTAAAGGTTGCCGATTGACTTTGAACTACAAACTACGTCGGGTTCTTAAATGGTTTGGTTCCGTTCCATTGGGCACCGATTTTTATTTTTGCATACGCGTACTGGTTGACGAAACACGTTAAAAGGGTAAAGGAATTCTACTAAAATCTTTGTCCATTATCATTAATTAACCTTCTTCATTAAAACTGCATGAAAACAATCTTGATTACGCTGATTCTTATTTATTCTTAAATCTATCTTCGTCTTAAACTTATTAAAATATCTATTTATCTTCCTTTTTTTATCTTGCACCACACACTGTTTGTAAACAACTTTCCAATTTTATTTGCAATCTATGAACCAATTTACAAGAAGTATGTGATATGACAATGGTAGTTAACAGAACACTGGAAGTTAACATATCTATTGATTAGGATCAGCTTGAGAACTCAGAATTTGCTTAGCAGATCTCATAGAACGTCTGCTAGGTTTTCGTCTAGGTCTAAGGTCTCCAAACCACGGCCCGCTGGCCGCATTTATTCTTAAATCTATCTTCATCTTAAACTTATTAAAATACCTATTTATCTTATTTTTTTTTATCTTGCAACACACACTGTTTGTTAACAACTTCCCAATTTTATTTGCAATCTATGAACCAATTTGCAAGAAGTAAGGGATATGACAATGGCAGTTAACATAGAACATTGGAAGTTAACATATCCATTTATTAGGATCAGCTTGAGAACTCAGAATTTGCTTAGCAGATCTCATAGAAGGTCTGCTAGGTCTTCGTCTAGGTCTAAGGTCTCCAAACTACGGACCGTGGGCCCAATCCGGCCCGCCAGTGATATCAATCCGGTCCGCGACAACTAATGACTTATTGTTGTTATTGTTGCTGTGATAAATTGAATAAATAAACACATAATGATAACTCGATTATATTTACTTGTTGGGTAAAGCTTAAGAGACTCTTATAAAATTCCAACAAAGATGGGTTTTGATATTTGTTCTTAATTATATCTCTGCAGTGTAAATCAATAATTTCCATTTGAAGCTTCGTGGCTAGGGTTTCAATGCCAGTATCAAAAGGATTTTGAGAAATCTTAATTTCATTCGCAATCACATCAAAGTCTGAGAAACGAATGTCAAAATTTGTCTTCAAAGTACTCAGAGCTTATCTCAGTAGTGTGTAGTGCTCTTCTCAGTAGTGTGGCTGAATATTTCACATGTTTTAAAAAATGTGAAACTTTTTTTTACATAATTGTGATTGAAACATTATTATTTCTGCCTGAACGATTTGATATTAGTGTATAAATCAGGGAGAAGCTGGTTTTTAAATTACAATCTGAAATTCAGTTTGTTCGTATGTTGTGGGCGATGCTTTTCGTTCCAAAAAAATTCGATCTCTGCTCGAAGTTCAAAGAAGTGCTGAAGGACTTTTCCGCAACTAAGCCTGCGCCAATTTCTTCAATAAACTCGGGGAACTCTCGCTAATTCATCCCAGTGGATCTGATGATAATAACAACATATATGATTGGTTGTAGAACTTCAGACATATCCAAATATTTTCCATACAAGGACTGTTGATGAATGATACAAGACCAATGGTTTTAAACTACCATTATTTTATACAGTCTTTGATGTCTTTGATTCAACCTTGAGATGATATATTTTCTGTAATGTCTTGTACCCTCCGAGGCACGCTGTTTGCTGACAAACTGACATGTTTAAATAAATTTGTCTTTTCGGCGCACATTTCTTCGGCTACTGTAGTTAGGCATTCTTTGATCATTTCTCCATGGGTGAATGGTTTTCTACGTTTTACCATTTCAAAAGGCATGCGAAAGCTGGCACGAGTTTCAGTCTCTTGTTCAGTATTAATTTAAACAAGATCGCCGCGATTTCAATCCGCCCTTCTAATTTTTCTGTCCGCAAACTTCCTGCATATTTTGAGTAATTTTGAAAAGCTTTCGTTTCATATGGTTTCATTGCAAATCAAACACAGCGCCTTATTTCTGGACTTGAAAGTTCCATTGATCTTTGAATGTTCTGCATTCACCATTCTAACAAATCACACAAAAACAAGTCAAATCAAAATATTGTTACGTATGGGCATGGGTCCTTGAACGAATACTTACACACCTTTTACAATTATTCACACATCCCTTACCTTTATTCCATGACAATCTGCTTAATACTTTCTGAGTAGTGCTTTAAATGACGCTACTTTTGTTATTTTCAAAACAATGGAAAAGAAAGAATTTCGTGTGTTGATTAAGTATTGCTTTTTTATGAAGAAAATAAGCCTTGAACAAAGTAAAACAGCGGCTTGATAAACATTACCCGGATTCTGCCACAGGAAAATCCACTATAATTGATTAATATGCTGAATTCAAACGTGGCCTTACCTGCTCGATGTTGCTGAACGCTCTGGGCGTCCAAATGAGGTGGTTACTCCACACATCAGAAAAATTGCCAAATGATTTCGCTAAATCGTACAGCAAAGCTGCAGAAGAGAGCTGATATCATGAATGATCGAGAGGAAGTGTTTACAGTTACACCATTTTGCATGAACATTTGTGAATTCGAAAATTGCTATCGAAATGTCCAACGCGTTTGTTCACAGCAGACCAAAAACAACAAAGTATTGATGATTCTTTGCAATTTTAGGAGCTATTTAAGCGAAATAAAAATAATTTTTTCATGGGGTATGTGAAATGGATGAACAATAGATCCGTCACTACACTTCTGAGTTAAATGGGCTGTTAGCTGAGTGGACAGCAGCTTGTGAAAACCGTCCAAAGCGAACAAAAACACAACCATTAGCAGTTAGCATCAGCAGGGTTATGACCTCTGTCTTTTGAGATGCGCATAGGATAATGTTCATTGATTATCCCGAAAAAAAGTAAAACCATCAATAGTGAATATTTTCCATCATTAATGGTGCCGTTGAAGGACGAGATCGCAAAAAAGACTCCAAATGAACAAAAACAGTGCTGCTTCACCAAGACAATGCATCGTGTCACAAATTCTTGGCAACGATGATTAAATTGAATTTCGAATTATTTCCTCATCCACCGAATTCTCCAGATCCGGTTCTCAAACCTCGAAAAAATGTTCTCTGAAAGGAAATTTTGCTCCAATGAAGAGGCAATTGCCGAAACTTAACGATATTTTGAAGGCAAAAAAATGGTTCTATAAACAAGGGGTAGAAATGTTAGAAAAGCATTGGAATGATTGTATTGATCTTCAAGGATAGTACATTGATGAATAAAGTCAAAATTTGCACAAAACAATGTGTTTTATTTGTCGGACTAGGGACTTGTTAAACGATGTGTTAGTTTCAAGTTAATACAATTTGTATTAAAGCAATTTTAACCCTGAATATAGTATTTTACAAAACTAGAAATTGATGTTGGAATAATAGTAACAATAATAATTTTAATGATTGTTTCCTCCTTCCCAATTCGAAATATTCAACAGTTCCGTAGCCATTTGGGTTAAGGTTGCGGGCATGAACTCGGCTAAATATCTAACAGCCATTCAAGTTCCAAAAATCAACGTCGAGCTTTTTTATTTCATTCTCATTGATTCTAATCGAGAATAATTGCATTTTGGCATGGCGTAAAATTGTTGTTTATACAAAGAACGTTCACTATTCTTAAACGTTTTTATTTACGTTCACATAACGAAATATTTGTATTACTTTTACAGTGATGTTTATGTATCTTATTTATTTATGTTTATATGAATTGAAAAGAAACTATTGTATTGGCAAAAAGTTCGTTCGTTTCGGTGTACTTTTACTCTGATATTCTGTTTTTCCCAACGATATTTTTACAGCTGAATTTTCTACAAACACTACTACAAAATTCCTGCAAGTGGACGAATCTGATAGTTTTAGGGGTCCTCAAACTTTTAAAAAATAAAACTATGTAAGATTAATAAAAGTGACTTGAAGTGGTTGGTGATAACGTCTCGGAAACAATCTAGAGTACCAACATCTGGACTGTATTAAAAATCACTGTAATGAAGGTCCCCAGTCGGAAGTAGCGTCCGCACATTGGTCCATATGGCTAAGTCAATGTTTGATTCAACATTGGGCTATTCTTTCACACATCACAAGTAGACATTCACACATTGACACTTGCTACATCACTACCAAATTTGACTATTTCTCCATTATTTGAAGGACTATGAAAAACTGATCTACTGTTGACTACTACTACTCTTCCAAACCTTACTTGAAATGCTAAGTGTAACAAATGAGAAATGAATTATTGTGAAAGTTCTCTTGAAACTGCTACTGAAACCGCTACTGAAGCTTATAATTTATTGAAAGAAGTGCGTGACAATGAATGTTTATCGCGTGTGCGTGCTTTTGAGTGGTATAAGCGTTTTCAAGATGGCAGAGAAAACGTTGAAGATGATCCACGCTCAGGTCGCTTTTCCACGTCAAAAACGGATGACAATATAAAAAAAAAATCGGTAATTTGAGGTAATAAGGTATATAAAAAAATCGGTAATAAGGCAAAAACGACTCGAATTGTCGAAGGACAAGTCATGGCTTCTCCACCAAGACAATGGACAGGCTCATTCCGCATTATCTGTCAAGAGGTTTCCAGACAAATACAGCATTCCCTGGTTAGATCACCCGCCTTGTTGGCCGTATCTTCCGCCATGCGACTTATATCTGTTTTCTGAGGTAAAATCTACATTAAAAGAAACAAGATTTGAGTCCGTTGAAGGTGTGAAAGAGAAAGCGGCACGCGTTCTGAAGAAGCTCACAGAAGACTTCTAGCACTGTGTCGAATAATGGAAGATTCATATGGATCATTGTAAGGATAGAGGAGGGCTATATATTGAAGGTGATAAGCAAATATATATGAAATATAAATAAAATATTTTACAGCAGTAGTTTCTTTATTTAATAGTCACACCTCGTACGTTTTGCTTTGCTATGTTTGTTTTTTATTTATTCGTTTACGTTTTTCGTCCAGTTATTTCTTATAATTATTGTTATATAATGTTTGCGATTCTTTGGGACCTCCTTGGGACCTGAATTTAATTGTGAAGACAATTACTTCCCAATGTTTTGGAGTTTGCTTCTAAGTGCTGTAGCAGCACTGACTTGACGATCGATTATATCATTATATGCATTCATTTTGGTAGATATGCTAGATTAGGTGTTCGAATGGTGTTACAATGACGGCGCCAGATGTGAATTTTTAATAAAACTTAGTTTTCTGAGGCACAGTTTTGAAATAATTATTGATTTATAATATAGACATTTTCAAAGCATGTATATGGAACAACACATCCAGCTTGGATCCAGCTCCACATCCAGCTCCATTTGGTGGCACACGCATACTCGTCTGTCGAAATTTTCAATAACGGTTTTGCATAAATGTGGCGGTATTTCGTTGATACAGCTCTCAATTTCGGCCTTCAGTCCTTGGGTGGTCGTACGCTTGTTGGTGTAAACCTAAAACTTCAGAAAGCCCCACGAAAATATACATAGGTGTTAAATCACAAGATCGTGGCGGCCAAATGTTCGTCAATTTATCCTTACTGAATTACCTGCCTCGTTTACAGAAAAAAATGGTCCCATGATTCTTCCCAGACCACAATGTACATCAAATAGTGACTTGTTGGGATGTATTTGTTTTTTGTGAATCATGGATGGATTTTCTGAGCTCCAAGGGCATCAATGGTGCCTATTAACGAAGCTATCGAGGTAAAAATGGGCCTCATCGCTGAAGATGACTTTGTCCACAAAATTATCATTCTCTTCTTGTTATCCAATGATCCAATTCGTGGACTCTCTTTGTGCTCTCGTTATGCATTGTCAGTAGGCCGAAGGTTTTAAGCAAATTGGACTTTATAAGCATCTCAACGCAATTTTTTAGAGGGAATAGGGTGACGAGTAGCTGGTGAAATGTTCAATCCTTGTGCGCGATGAAAAATCGAGGACCCTGGACTCTCGGCCACACTCTCACTAACTGCCGTGATGTTTTGTCCTGAACGACCATTACGAGCTCGTTTCGTGTGTTTCACATCAATAACATTCACCGTTGATAAATTTGGAACATTATTTCTACCGAAAATCGGACGCACTTTACGAATCGTCGCAACCAAACATTCACCATTTTGATATTAATGTTTAACAAACAGGACGCGTTGCTGTATCGTGTAGCATTCCATGTTTATTAACTCCTGTCTGTTTCTTATGGACCTGTCACAATTCTTGACCTATCGAATCATGACAGTCAAAATGACGCCCAATTCACATCTCGCGCTCTTGTAACTCAGGATTTTGAAGTGGTACAAAATGTTCCGAAAAAATAAATGTAATGTTGAAAGTGTATTAATATACTGTAGAATTTGATCTAATTTATTAATTTTTGCACTTTGATGCGCGAATTCTCTTAGGTATAGCTATAATATTATTTCTAAACGATGATGATTAGAGATATTCAAAGTTATTACTTCCTTCTTTCACTCTTCCGTTCTAGTTGCAAATAATTAAATTTCATTTTGATTTCCTAAAACCAGATGTATATATTATGGAAAGTGTTTTACGTTGTGTTATGCATGTACATCGTGTAATATTATTAACGTACTATTTATTTAAATAAAAATAAAAAGAGTTATAAAACATCATATTCTTTATCACATACTACTTTTATGATGTAATACAAATGCAACTCATTGTTGCTCTATTTATTCTATTATTATTGTTGCTCTATTTATACTTTAACAAGTTTAAAACAATTGAGCTACATAGCTGACGTGTGGTATAAATTATTTGCACGAGAATGTTTAACAATTAATGAAACTTCTGAGCATATTTTTTAATAATTAAGTTTTATTTACTATCTATTAATAGTAATATAATTTTATAATGAATAGTTAGTCTAAATTACGTTTATTCGAATAAAATTCATATTTGTTTATATTATAATTATAGACACATTGGCCACTTTGCCATTTAGCATCTATTTTCCCAGTATTTTATAATGTCGCATTAAAGTTTGTACAAAAGTGGTGGACTGCGCAAATATTCAGCACACATTGCGTTAAGTATCAGTTCTCAGTAACTGAAGTTAAGAGACCTCGATCGCGATCGAAAAAGGCAACCCAAGAAACCTTCCGACACTTAATGGCATCAGGAATATCCAATTACATATATATATATATATATATATATATATATATATATATATATATATATATATATATATATATATATATATATATATATATATATATTCCAGTATATCTCGCCTAAGGTACCGGACGGGTCAAGGGTGGTGGATAGTGAAAGTTCCATTAGATATTAATGGACAGCTGCGAATACCTCAAATTAAGCAGCCCCGAGCCAAGGCAATAAAAACTAAATCCACTTAACGTCTGACTTGTATCAAGCGGTTGAGTGGTCAGCGTCTGTTCACCAGTGGTGCGGCTGATATTTAAATTCTGGAACTAACCTCTCCAGTCTTAACCTCTGAACCGTCATGGTTCAAACCTTTAATTCAAAGTACAAGATAAAGCGTTCTAGTAATTACAAAATTACCCCAGGAGGTAGACAATCCTCTGCCAGCTTTGCAGGTACAACTGGACTTTCGGATTCTGGGGCGTCCGGGCTTAAATGCAAAATCTTTCAGAGGGAGTCGGAGACCTCTGGTCAACGTCTGAAACCGAAAACAAAAACTTTCTTTGGAACGGTAAATATCAATTCTCTCCTGCGTCCAGGAAAACTACACGAATTGGGGCGAACAATGAATCAGCAGAAAATACAAATTTTAGCTTTGCAAGAAACCAGATTGACAGATGATAACATCTTGGAATTCCGCAACTACAGGCTTTTTAAAAGTAAAACGGACAAAAGAATACTCAAAAATACACCACATCTCGGTGTTGCCTTCGCTATCTCAAGAAACATTCTTGGTTCTATTATAATGTCCAGTCAGTTAATAATCGACTTATAACACTATCCCCCAAGTGGGCTAACAAAAACTATACATTAATCAATGCACACCTCCCACTTAACGAAGAAAATAAATCTAATCCTGAAAAAGTAAATAAGTCCTGGGAAATTCTGAAAAATACTATCTCGAAAATTCCCTCTAACCATGTAAAAAAATTACTGGGTGATTTCAACGCCCAACTAGGGAAAGAAAGAGAGTACAGAAAAACAATCGGCAGTTTTCCCACTCATAAATGGACTAACCATAATGGTAGAAAATTGGTTGAAGTATATTCGTAGTTTAACCTAAAAATAATGTCAACCCATTTTAAGAAGAACATAACAAAACAAAAGACCTGGAGGTGCCCAAACACGTACATGGGTCAATTTAATATGGACCATGTTGCCATTTCGTCCCCAATTATAAAGAGATTTTCAATTATATTAAATCCTTTCCTGACTTGAACATTCAAGTCAGGAAAGGATCTAATATAGACACGGATCACTACTTGACTAGAATCAAACTTAGCTTAAAACTTCAAAAACTTATTCAAAAGAGACTGCTAATACCAAAGTTCGACCCTATGAAAATAAAACCAACCCTAACAGCAGAGCTTGATAAACAACCAGCACAGAACTGGCAAGAATTGAAACAGAAAATTATTAAAACAGTCTTAAAGCTAGTCCCTTTACAAAAACATAGAAAACAACCGTGGTGGGATGAAGTCTGCGAGCAAGCAGTATTAAGCCGAAGTAAAGCATTCAAAGATTGGAACAGTCAAAAAACAGCAATAAATTATAACATCTTTTTGGAAGTAAGAAAAGAAACATCGAAACTAACTAGACAAACTAAAAGAAAATATGACAACAATCAACTTAATGAAATAGAAAAATATTTCCAAAAGAATAACACCCGAAACTTTTACAAAACATTTAAAACTAAATTAACAGGCTATCAACCCCGAAGGCTTTGCTTCCAAAAGGAAAACGGACAATTAGCCTTAAATAACCAAGACAATTGCAAAGAACTTGCAAAATATTTTGAACAACTACTAAACTGTCCTGAGCCCTTAAACAAATTATCAGCACTAAACCATAAACAAACAAACCCAGATTCATTACCACCGAATGAGGATAAAATAATTAGGCAAATCAAGCGACTTAAAAATAACAAAGCTTCTGGTGAAGATGGAATCACTGTTGAAATTTTGAAATCCGCTGGCCCAGGTACAATCAAGGAAATAACCAAAATTCTACAAGAAGTTTGGCGAACCGAACGGATTCCGGAAAACTGGAAAGATGCTCTAATCCATCCACTACACAAGAATGGAGATAGAACGGACGTAAACAACTACAGAGGGATATCTCTTCTTCCAGTTTGTTACAAGATTATATCTCAATGTCTACTAGACAGAGCACAGGGACAGTTAGAACCTAAAATTGGTGAATATCAAGCAGGTTTTCGACCGGGCAGATCCTGCCCTGTACGGATCCTAAATCTAAAATTGATCCTAAGACATCAAAAACTGTACAATAAAAATCTGACCTGTACATTTGTGGATTTCAAAAAAGCATATGATTCTATTGACCGCGAATCTTTATTCCAAATCTTGAAAGAACAAGGACTAGATCTGAAAACACTGGCAATTATTAAAGCAACATTAACTAACACAAGATCAAAAGTTAAATTCATGGGTGACATCTCAGAGCCCTTCGAAATTAAAACTGGAGTGAGACAAGGGGATGGACTCTCGCCACTATTATTTAACTGTGTTCTAGAAAAAGTAACACAGAAGTGACGTGAAAAAAAGTCGGCCCCGTTTGCTGATAATCTAGCAATTTTGACTCAAGATATATTAACGGTACAAAAACAGACTGAAATCCTAAAAGAAACAGCAGAAAAGGTAGGACTCCAAATTTCCTTTGAAAAGACACAATACATGACCTGCAACAGACTAAGAACACCATTTCTAAAAACAAAATATGGTAACATCAAACGAGTCTCTCAGTTCAAATATTTGGATGAAATAATCATGGAAAATGGGTTGGAAAAAGCAGCCAATAAGGGTAGATGTCAAAAATGCAAACGGTATTGAGACTTACACAAAAAATGTATATCAAAAAACACAAAACTGAGACATTACAACACAGTTATTAATCCAGAATGTCTATATGGGGCAGAAACTCTCATTTTTAATAGAAAGAGAGACATCGAGGACATTGTAAGAAGGAAAGAAAAATCTTAGGCCCCAAACAAATAAATGGCACAAAATATCGACTTCGAGAAAACCAAGAAACCAAACAATACACGGATATACATAGCGACATGAGAAAAAGAAGACCTAAGTTTTACGGACACATAAAACGGATGAATCCGAGTAAGTTAACTAGACAAATAGTCGAATTTTATGAAAATATGAGTAGAGCTAAAGTAGAAATAATTAAATGGATTGCTGCAATTAAAGAGGATCTAAGATCAGCAAATATTACACAATGTGAAATTCAGGATAGAAGCTGTTTCAAACACAAGGTTAACGTTTGGGAGGTTGGCCAGAGAGAAAAATGTAGGAAGACTGGAACAACTTGGTCTCACGAAAGGAGAAAAAGCTCATAGCGAAAGAATGAAATTAGTATGGGCGCAAAGGAAGGCTAACGACAACAAACGCTTTTACGATACTTCGCGTGATCCACCAGGGCCCATACGTAAATAATAATAATAAAATCTCCTGACGATGTTAACTTGGTTATCGAAAGGCGCGTTTAGATGTTTAAAAAATGAATTGGTTTTTAGTAGAAAATCTCTTCGAGTTTAGTATAATCATGCTAATCAAAATAGGCTAATTATATTTAGCGGCGGCTCGTGAGGGAGGGTGATGGGGCGCCGTCCCTCCAGCATTTATCATAGTAAACAATTTTTCAGAGCAAAACGTCATATTATATTTCCATTCAGTTTTTTTCATTATAATGACTACTAATAAAAATGTGTGAAATAACCCTTTTTTGTCATTTTAATTTTTCGAACTTCTCATGAACTTTTTTGAATTTTCTCTATTGATTTATCGTTACAATAGACTGTTTGAATGGTTTACTCTTCGGGGAACGATAAGTACCTACTTATTCATTCCTTTATATGCGTAACAAACAACAACCCATCCTTCAATGTCCTTATTAGTAGTAACAATATAAAATTTTTAATGTTTTCCTAGTTCACCTCCTCTATAGGGTTTCAATAACACGAAAAGTAAAAAGGGAGAAGGGGAAAACAAAAAAAAATCTTCAGCAGCAGTATTTTCTTCTACGCCCTTCCACTTTAAAAACTCACGAGCCGCCACTGATTACATTACAGTCTTCCATTTTATACACTGAAAATGTATGAGTAAACTCTCTTTTGCAGCAATATCTTTCAAAATGTACATTCAAGGAAAACTTGAATAACTTGAACGGATAATTAAATTATAATTCTTTCTTCATCTTCATATTAATAAAAAAATCCCAGCTGTTTCATTAATTTTTAATCCCATTATACACTGGCCTATTTAGTGGTTATATGTTTTAATCCTGTTTTACTATATATATATATATATATATATATATATATATATATATATATATATATATATATATATACCAGGTGTCCCATTAAGGATGGATCGCGGCCGTATCTTGAAAACTATTTATCCCACAGCTTTGGGGAAAAAAATATTATACTAAAACTGACTGTGAGAAATTCACCAAAAATATTTTTAAGCTTCTAAAACGACCGCAAGAGGGCGTGACGAGCTATTTTTAAAAATAATTTTTTTGTGTATTTTCAAGTGTTAACTGAGTAAGAAAAATTCTCAGTTATAATTAGCAAACTGTCTCCTACAACTTTGTTTTATGACATTTTGTCGTAACTTCGCGAATAAAGAAGTGGGGGGTGGAATAGAGGGGTGGGGGGAGTTTTACCTATTGAGATAAAAAGTCGTTGTTTTAATTTTGGTTTCATTAATATGTCAGTAAATATTCAATAACAAAACTGTAATTAAATTTCCTTTCAGATATTTTACTAACTCTACTAGTTTTTCTAAAAATATAGTACTATTTCAGATTTTCATTTTCAGATTTTGAGAAAATTACGATAATGAAATTAGTATATAGTTTACTTCTAGCTAGTTTAATAAAAAATAAACTCCTCCAATATATCTATAGCTCTATGTATGGTTAAATGGAGTTACGATAATCACACTATAATAAGATTTTTTTTCTTATTATAGTGTTTCCCAGGAATTATTATTTCTAAAAACAATCCAGTTGTACTAATTATTAAAGATTCTACTTCAATCATCTCGAAACGATGTCCTTTCAGGCTCCTCTTGATCCGTGGGAATAAAAATAGTCTGGGGGAGCCATATCTGGACTATAAGGTGGTTGGAGTAGGCGATCTCTCTTCGGAGACAGCGGACCCTCATCCTCAAACGTTCTAGCACTTCTGCGTAAAACTTAGCGTTCACTGTTTGGCCAGCGGGCACAAACTCCTTGTGCGAGTGTTATTTTTGGTCGAGAAGATGCTTTTGAGTGCCACTCAGAACTTTGCCTTTTGGTCTTCGGGAAGTTTCGTCCCTGGTTATCACTCGGCTCAGAACATTTGGATGTATTCCTTCTGCTCGTCTGACAAAACATTCAGCATCATTCGTGCACACCTTTCGCATTTGCAAATAATCGGTTACAATTGAATGTACAACTGATTTCTGTAAATTCAACTCCTGTGCCATCAAAGGAACATTTAACTGATGAGTTTAGAAATTATCGCACTTTGGCCATATTTTCTTGGTTCAGAATCCCGTGTTCTGGACATAGTGTCGTCCTTATAAGCCTCATGAATCCTGTGAAAAGTCTCCGTAGCGAATTTCTTCAATTTCACGCAAAATTCGCTACTCGATGTTTTCTTGCATCTTGACCCCCGACGACTGACTTAAAACACACGTGCACTTCTTGCAGGATCTACGCATTATAAAGTTTCGGAGACAACTGAGCCAGATTTCCTAGGTTATCTGACTTCATCCACCTCCTATATCACTTATAAAAACAACCGTCCACCCCTTTCCCTTGGCAAGAATAAATCAGGCCCGATATTTATTAGACTAACCTTGTATATATCGGAAAAATGCTTCAAATGAACAAAATAAAGTACAGTTTCACCAAGACTTTGTACCGTGTCACAAACCGTTGGTAACTATGGCTAAATTGCATGAATTGCATTTCGAATTGCTTCTCCATCCACGTTATTTCCTAGATCTGGCTCCCAGCTACTATTTCCTGTTCTCACACCTCAAAGAAAAAGCTTGTTGGAAAGAGATTTCGCTCCAATGAAGAGGTAATTGCCGAAACTGAAGGATGATTTGAAGGCAAAGAGAAATTGTTCTATAAAAAGGTGTAGAAAGATTAGAAAAGTAGTGGAATGATTGTATTGCTCTTCAAGGAGAATATCTTGATGAATAAAGTCGAAATTAGCAAAAAAAACGTTTTCGTAATATTTATGACAATTTGGGTTTGATTATTAAGTAATAATTTTATTGCAGATAAATTCAATTCAATTTTCATAAAAAATATTCGATTTGTGGATCAAAAAATTCAATGATTACATCTCAGCGTGAATTTAAAAGAAAATATCCTAAACCGGCTGGTCATTAATTAGTTTAATTAAGCAATTTCAAGAATTCGGTTGGAATTCAAGAACAGTTCGAGATAGGCCCCGCCTCAGAGGTCCGAGAATAGTGTGAGATGCGGAAAATATTGCGCGTATGAAGCAAGTGTGCAGGAGACGATTCGACGACGTGATGCATGATTGTTACCTACAGACTCTGATAATCGATTAGAATGCCATCAAATATTCAGATTTGACTGCTTCGACTATGGAGGTTTTAGAAGAAATAGGCTAACACATAAAAATGCCTAAACTATACAGTAACTCAAAGAAAATATCCATGCAGAAATCGCTACAATAACACCAGATATGTTGCCAAAAGTTCTGGAAAATGTGTTAAAAGGTCACAAAGTTGCATTACTGCTGATGGCTCACATTTGAGTAAACTTATAAACTTAATAAATATATTGTGGAAAAAAATCCGTCTAGTTTCTTTCAAAAATTGAAAAACTTACCCCATTCGGATATTTATTTAAATAATTTTACGTTAATTAACCTCTTATAACAGCTTTTTTCAGGTATTTTAATTAAATATATAAAAACTAGATATGCGCTGATTCTTAAATACATAAAGTTTCAGTTTAAACTTTTCTATATACGAGTGTTATACTATTTATGTATCCGGAATAATATGTAAAATTAAAATATTTTTTTCCGATTAGTTTTCTTGACTCACAAAATCACGCGGTTAAAAACCACGGCGGTTTAGCCGTAGTGAGGTCTAAGGCTAATTGTGCTAAATTGTTATTGACAATTTTACGTACAGAATGACCCTCTGTAGAAATAACTCTAAAGGAACATTTAAAGAATATTATTTTTAAAACATAACTGCCATGTCTCAACTTTTTATAATAATATAATTTTATAATCAGAATAATTCTACAATACATATAACTTTTATAAAAAACACAAACTTACATTTAAAAACATACCAATATTTAAATAAACAATTAATTTTTATTTTTTTTTAAATAATATGTGATAATTTTTTTTTTAATTTTTTAAATGACATGTTTGACTTTGATATAATTAACAATTCTTTCACTTTGAAATTTTTGGTTTTTATTATAACCTAATTGTTTTGAATTTGTTTAGAGCTGTTATTTTAACTAATCCAAACAATAGGCCAAAATATATAAATAAAATCACAAAAACACTAGAAGATAATAATTATCCAAAAAAATTTTACGAACCGGTAATTAAAAATAGAATATATAGAATATATAACAATAATAATATAACAAATAAAACTAAAAATGAAAATTACATACCTTTACCATACATACCAGAAATAAATAATAAAATATAAAAAGTTCTTAAACCATATAATATAAATATAGCAGAAATACCCAGTAATAACACTAAAGAAATATTTACAAAATTAAAACCCCAAATACCCAAAATGGAACAAACAAATTTAATTTACAAAAGTGATTGCTTAAACTACCCAAGCTCATATATTAGGCAAACTAAACAATACTTAAAAAACAATAAATGAACATAAGAAAAGCATTGGAAACTTTGAACCAAATGTAACTGCCCTTTCAAGGCATGCTATAGTTAATGAACACAACTTTAATTTTAACGACATAAAAATCCTAGATTTTGAACAATATAAAAAAAATAAAAGAAATGATTTATATAAAAAAACACATAATACCATTAATTTCAGAAATGATACAGATATTTTAAGTTGTATATATAATAACATTATTAAATAATAAATTTTCATAATTTTTTATTTTTGCATCTAATATTCCACATAACAAATTCAAAACAATTAGGTTATAATAAAAAACAAAAAATTAAAGGTGAAAGAATTGTTAATTATGTCAAAGTCAAACATGTCATTTAAAAATTTTGTAAAAAAATGATCACATATTATTTAAAAAAAAATAAAAATTAATTGTTTATTTAAATATTGGTATGTTTTTAAACGTAAGTTTGTGTTTTTTATAAAAGTTATATGTATTGTAGAATTATTCTGAGAATGGTTCTTTGTTTGAACCGAAACGTTAATAAAAAAAATTAAAAATTAAAAATTAATTATTGACCGAAAAACCCAATAAATACAAATAAAAAATATATATATATATATATATATATATATATATATATATATATATATATATATATATATATATATATATATATATATATATATATATATATATATATATATATATAAGCATGTTATTTTTTTAAAATTGTTTGTTTTATTTAAAACTGAAATCCAAAAGTACCGATTGGAACACCCTCTATTTTTTCAAATCTACGAGAATTCATTTTTATATGTTATTTTTTTAATGGTAGTACGTAAAAAATACATAGGATTATCTGGAACTTCGCTATCAATTAATTACTCGTTGACTGCAGCAACCAGCCGAACCAAATCGCAAAACAAATATATAGACAAACAGATAAGTCGAGCAGTAAACAGGAAATATGCACAAGTAAAAGCGGCACCGTCTTAAAAAAACAAAACGAAAAAAAGAAAAAAAACGTTCGCCATTTCGCGCTGATGCAGCTAAGGATGTACTTGGCAACCGCGCACTTAACGGCAAGGAAGTGCAAGTGCAGCGAACGCGTCCAAGGTTGCAGCGTGGCCGCGGGCAAAATGGCGACCGGGCGACTGCTGCATTCCTGCAAACCTACTTCGACGACTTTTGCAGGAAGAATCGGTTAAGGGCCCCTGATCAACGACAACTTGTCGGCGCTTTTTATTTTCCGCCGTCCTGCTACTTAAATTTCCTGCTACTGTAGTTTCTTTACTTTAAATGATACTATTTCTTATTAATACAAAAAATTGAATACCTTGAATTATTTCTTTAATTAATTAAAAGCAAAAATAATGTTTTAGAGCTACATGAATAGACAGAAAGATTTTTTTTAAGATAGCTACTTTTATATTGGCAGAATCATTATAGAATCAAAAAATCTATATTCTAGTTAAATACATTATATTTTGGTGTGCCTATTGTTAAGTTTTGAAAAAAAACATATTAACAATATAAGAATGGAAGAGCAAAATGTGGATGAGTTCTATATTATATTAGACATTAGTTTTTATTTCATATAGTGTTTTGGGACTTTTGATTAGATATAGATCAATCGCTATATATCAGAACGAAAGTACTATGAAAGTAATAGATATCGACAGAAAAGTCCATGGCAATAATTTTATGGAATGTAAAAAGAATTTTGACGCTTGTAATTTGTAAAACTTTTACACAAGTTAAATATAAGAGTACGTGAAAAGAACCATCCCGTTTGCAGAAAAAAATTAGGATAATTCACAAACTTGCACAGGATTTTTTTTTGATGATTATCAAATTGAGTGCTAAATTATTATTCAGTTGGGGTCACTTCTGACTTCCACTTCTTACCAAACTAAAGTAGTACGTGTTTTAAATCCAGTAAAAAACTTACTAAACTTAAATAACAAAACACTAAAAAAGAAATACAGAACTATAAAAGATAACAAAAGAGAAATTTCGACAAAAAAATGATGAAATCAGAAATGAAATATAGGAAAAAAAGAAAAAAACTTTAGAATAAACCCAACTTAAACCGGAATTCAGTGGAAACAATTGAGAGGATTAAAGTGTAAACACAGAAAGTCTCAAGGAAAACTATTCATAATAGTACACTAGAAAAGCAAAGAAGAGGTAGGCTAAAAATGGTAACAAAGGAGTCAGGATTCAATGGAAAGATTCAGAGGAAATAGTGAAAGATCACGAAAAACACTAAACTTAAGAAAAAGAAATAACAAGCCCAAATCGAAAAATCCACTTTAAAATTATGATAACAGATTTCTTTAACTATTTTATTATTATGATTTATTATAATAATAACACTGCAAATGATATATAAATTGAATATATAATTTCTCGACAAGTGTTTCGTTAACCATCATCAGGGAGGAAGTGAGATCACTTCCTTCCATTCTGGAAATGAAGAGAATATAGAGGAGATTAAATTATCTCCTGATGATGCTAATATGGTTAGCGAAGCGAGTATCGAGAATTACTTTCACAAAATAACCATTTCATTCGATTAGTTGTTGATATAAGTATGTAGCATTAAATTGAACTTATTTTGTTGAATTTGAATAATTAAACAAATATTTTAGATTTTATTGTTCAACTCCTGTTTTACATTTGGAAGAATATAAGCTGTGTACTATAATAATGCAACTAATAGAAGGCATGTATCATAGAAATGTCATGATGGAAATTTTTCTGATAAAAATGTACTCCCCCTCATCTACGAAATGAAATGAGGATGGTAAATTAACACGCAACTAGCTACTAATAACTGGCTAAAGTCATAGAAAATAACTCAGGATGGCTCGGTCAGCTCGGTCAGCTCGATCAGCTCGTCTCAAAAAGAAACGCAAATAGTTTATATAAATAATTATTTAGTAATTATCATAATTTTTACAACTTTTTGTCAAAAATTACCAGCTTTGTTGCGAAAAAAATTATGAAGATTCCTTTTCACCTATTCGAATCGTCGAATACATAAGGTATTTCGAGGTTGCCGTGTGGGGTGAGTAAGGTGGAAGAAGCAAAAAATCCCAATTGAAGCTCAACAATTTTTGTTGGGTCCTGATCCAAACTCGTAGTCACCGTTTGCTAATTCTGCCCGTTTTTCTTCAATTTCTGCCTTCTGAGATTCGAGATGCGCTCCAGCAGATTTCACTCACTAAGTTTGTGAGGTAGCTGAGGTGCCCATTTTTTGCAGATGATCGAAAACGGTCCATTTGCGAATATATAACTTATCTGCTCTATCATGCACCGTGGTGTGTGGATCTTCGGCTATTATGGCCTTATTTCCTCGACATCTATGCTCGACATCTATGATTGATATTCTAAATACCTTAAGAATTAATAACATGTAAATAAACATAACCAGTCCAACACATCTTTTTGCTTAAAAGCATTAAAAAAGCAGATAACTATTTGAAATGTGGAAACTAGAAGTAAAGAAAATTATATCCTTGTTATTTAACCGAGAAGTCTTCTAAATACTCTCATTCAGTGAAAAAGTCTAAAAGAAACAGAAAGTTTTCAGTATAATGCCAATTCCTCTTGTCAAAACCCTCCTCCCTCTACCTATCCCTTTTTTCGATCTTGTGTCACTTGCCTAATTTATTTTTGGTAGAAAAGAAAAACATCGACGCCAAACAAGCGACGACGCACTATCTGGAAATCGCTACCTCTGCACAATAATAGAGGCGTTTCTTTTCCTCAGGAAAACTACGCCTACATTTTGTGAGTAATCTCCTTAATTTTTTTAGTAATAGCTCAAGAGAAAACTTAAACCTTCTCATCAGTACTAGGAAATAAAAAATTATATAACAAAATAAATTTATTTCATTATAATATATAATATTGGTAATTATCAATATAATTTACTTCATCCTTCAAATGCACCAGACTTGGCACCCTTGACCCGTGATAAAGGACCTATTCCGTTCAGTCAACTTATTCAATTATTAAACTAAGGGTCGGTTAACTTCACTTTTTACGGTACGGTTGTCATATAGATAGAACATAGTTTAGATTAACTCATTTTCTGATGATGCTAACATGGTTAGTGAAACGCCCATCAAGAAATTTAAAAAAGTGATTTGGTGTTTAGTTGTAAGTCTCTTCGAGTTTCGCACCATTTATTTTTTCTTATTGTAGTCATTGCAGAATTTCCTGAACAGGACAACTTCATTGATTACAATGAAATATTTATATTTACGTATTAACTATACTTTGACTCTAAAAATCTGAATGAAAATATTCTTCCAATCTAATATTTTTTAATCATAAACAACAGCAAAAGTTAAATGTGGAAAATTTTCAGTTTCTGCTTTAACAAATTGCTACAAATTGGTTTTTATTTATGGCCTTAAATAGAAACTGTAACAGAAATTTAAAATTTTTTTATACTACTATGATCAAAAGTAAAAAGACTTAAAAAGACATTCATTAGTTTTTTTTAAGTTTGTTTGATTGGCCTTGATATCTACAGAAGTTTCACATTACTTCGCTTCTTAAGTTAAAAATTATAACGTCGTTTATCTTTGCTAAGAAAATTTAAATTAAACGATTTCTTAAAACGGATAAATCTATGGAGCGAAGAATTTTGTCTAAAAAACAAATTTTCTATATTGGTACATTAATAATGTTATGAAAATGTTACCACAATGAAGCTATATCAAAAAAAAAATGTTTACAATTGACACAAGGATTTTAGTGACGGTGGAGAAACACTTGAAGATGAACCTCGACCTGGAAGATCTTCCGTGCCATCCAATGAAGAATAAATGTTAAACACAATCGTCCATCTGAAAGCAGTATCAATCAAATTGTTCATAAATTTCAATTAACTGGCTTGATGGAAGATAAAAGAATCAATTAATGGATCAAAGAACAAAAAGATGATTTTTTCAAATGATGCACTAGTTGCTGATGCGCCTCTAACCCTGACACTTTACCAAATGATGCTCATTTTGAAATTAGTAGCTAGGTTAATAAACAAAGTTGCCGCATTTGGGGTGAGGAAAATCCATTATTGATTCGTGAGAAACCTATACATCCTAAATTAGTCACTGTTTGATATGCATTATGGTCAGGATGTGTAAATGGGTCGTATTTTTTTCAGAATGCTGCTGCTCAGAATGCTGGTGAAGCTGTATTTGTGAATGGTGTTCGATATTTTAAGATAACTGAAGTTTTGTGAGCTGAATTCAATAATATTGATATGGAGGGTACATAATTCCAACAGGATGAAGCTACATCTCACTCTGCTAATGAAGCAATTCGTTTATTGAGAGGACAATTACCTGGGCGATTTTAATTGTGCACCAAGATCATGTGATTTGAAACCATTGGACTATTTTCTTTAAGATTACGTGAAAACCCAGGACTATAGCAACACTCCACATTCGATTCCTGAACTAAAGAATCAAATGATTCGAGTGATTGGTGAGATAAAGCCACGGTTATACCAAAATGTCCCTCAAAATTATGACAGAGGAGTGGACGTCTGTAGAACTGCAAGAGGTTGACAGATATTGTTTCTTGTGTTTAAATGACATACACTATGCATCTTCAGAATGCTTCAATTGTCAATAAAAAGTTGTTGGAAATTAAAACAAATTCTGTGTTTCATTCATCAATTTAAAAGAAAAACGCTCAATATGAAGGACCCTTTATATTGACACTTATGGTATATCAGCACGATTGTACTGCACAGTATATTGCAAAAGGACGTGATAATCCAATGACACTATGCTTGGAGAATTATTAATGAAAATATAATTAAAACTGAATTATAAAAATGAATTATAATTAAAACTAAATAATGAAGTAGAGTCTTTTAAAAGAAAAACTTATCACGTTCCAAGTCCAATCTTTTGCTTACAAAAACCCAAGCTGTTACCAGAATAGTACTTGAAAGGAATATAATAAATATATTATCAAGAGAATATAGATTTTTAATGACAAAGTAGTCTTTCGAATGAATAAATGGAAATTAATATTATATTTCAAAGTTACTAACGTATATTTTGACGTGATTTTGAAAGCTGAGACAACAGTAGAGACTAAATAGACAATGTTTACGAGTTAGCCTTGTCCAGGTCAGGGTCAGTCAGCGCTCTCGCAGAGCCCGTTTTGCAGACAGGCGGAAAATGGAAAGTGGGGGTGTCTAGCCGAAAGCTTTTGTTCGACGGGCTGATGGGCCATGCGGGGGTGTTGGCGGGATCGAGAGGGTGAGTTTTCGAATCAGATTTGAGTTCGACACGACAAAAAATTAGACATGGAAGAGTTTCGGCTCGAATGTGGAGAGTCCGAAGTGAAAATACGTCTGTGAAAGTAAAAATATGTGATATATTAGATTATTTGATTGTTCTGTTACGTGCTTTAAGAGAAAATTTAAACGGAAAGTTGGTAAATATGGAAAGCTAACAGAAAAACAAAACTAATATTGTAACAAAGTAAAAACCTGCAGATCGATATAAGAAGAGAACATTAAATATCATATTAACAACAGGTAATAGGTCTTATTAATAACAGGTAATACGTCTTATTAATAATCCTACCATTTTAATTATTTTTAACTTCTAAAAGAAACAAGACAATACTTTTAATGTGTTTATTTCGTGTCAATTCAAATTTTGGATTAATTCATTTTTGAAAATTATGTCAATCAAATGATTATCATTAGTCTCAGTGGAACTTTGTGCCCTTTTTAACAGATTTTCTATAACTTTTGTGAACATATCTGATGAAAATGCAGCGATTTCAATACGGATATTGTTCATGAGTCCATTTATACAGTAAGTCGTAAAAATAAAGGAACTTTTTAAATATAAAGAAAATTATTAGCGAAATCTATTGAAACAATATTTAATTTGAAAGCTGTATTCGCCGCTATAAATCAAAGATTGTCAAGTTCTAGGTCTTAAAGTAACAGTACCTTTTGCTTCATCGTCACTAAAACACGACCGAAGAAAGAACTAATATTAAATTTTGTTTCATGCTTGGTAAAAGTTTCACAGAAACATTTCAATTGATGAAAAAAGTTTATAGTGATGATTGAATAAATGTTTCCAGGACGGTCGCGATACTTTAAAGCCAGACTCACCAAAAAACAAAATGAGTGGGTGGAATAAATGCGTAAAATGATCGTCTACTATCGGCTGTGAGATGGATAGTGGAAGAATTAAATACCACCAAATATATAATTTACGAAATTTTAGCAAAAAGATTTAAACAAACGTCTGTGCTCGATTTGTTCGTCACATCTTAACTGATGAACAAGAAATTGCTCGACTTGAATATTGCAAGGACTTTATTAAATCAGCCAAACGAAACTGCACATTCTTGGAATCGATTGTAACTTTTTTTTAACTCCTAGAGAGATCTACAATCAGCCCAGTGGACAATAAGGGTTAATTTTGAATTGAGAGAAGTGACATGTAGAATATCTCTCCAGTGAGTGATCTCCTTTTAAAATTATTGTCTAAATCTTGTAGAGTAGCTTTATCTATTCAGTCTTAAGCACGCTTTTCTGCAGACAGTATCTTTTGGTATGTAAATCTTCATTAATTTGGTTCACTAGTCTATGTAACTGTTCTATTGTTCCATGTTTATTGCGGAAGCCAAACTAATGATTCGGGATTATTTTCCTGTCTGCTATTATTATGTTAAGCCTCTTGACAAACAACTTCTCGAAGACTTTAGAAATCGTTGGCAGCAAGCTAATAGACCTATAGGAAGAGACATTTGTTCTTTTTTTTCTTGGTTTTTGGATCATGATGATTTGGGCCACCTTCCAAGTGCTGGGAAGGTTTTTCCCTTTTTCCAGAGGAATGTTTTTCTTTGTTCAATATATGTGAATAAACAGTTAGCATTATTATTGAGTGGTCCGATGACAAGTCAAAGCAAGTTTCGGCTTTACATTTCTTAATGTCAATTCCTTTTGTAAAGCAGAAGTTTGGAGTCTCCAGATTGTAATTGATGATGAGACTTGGTAGAAGTTTCAAGGCTCTCGGAAAAAATTGCGTTCCAGAAGTCACGAAGGAAGACAATGTTGATGTGCTGCTAAATTAAAATTTGGAAATAACTAGAATTCACACAAAGCTAAATGAAGTAAATATGAGTGATGGCTCACATTATTTCGAAGAGTTTCACCACACTTTGAACGTTTGCTTCAATTCGCATTTGATGGACTTTTGATGGCCGTGGATCGGTTTCAGTACTCTATTTGTTATATGGATAAATCAAATTACTTAAAAAGATTCTTAAGCTAGGTATTTTACTACTTTAAAAGCTTGAAACATATCAAAAATTTTTGTGTGGCACTTTTATTTAGCCTGAAAGACAACTTAACTATCAAATAGTTAAAGCTTTCAAGACCCTGGGCTGCTGTGTTATTTGCTTGATGTTAACATCGTCACGAGATGATTATTTACTGTTATGTTAAATTCATATTTTATGATTACATCATCTAATTCATCCTATGATTACATCATTCAATCTAATCCGTTAGATGAAATCATTTATCTGATGATGGTAAGATGGTTAGCGAAACGCGCATCGTTAATAAAGTGATTTGGTGTTTAGTGTTAAATCTCTTCGAGTTTAGTGTTTTACACCGAAGGTTCTAGTAAAGGAATTGAGATTATTGGATATAATTCAAGTCTATAAAAATGGGCGTTTTTTAACAGAGACCAAACGTGAGTTTTAGTCATCGATTAAAAGGTTACTGAAGAATTTCGAACTTTTTTTTTTCGAGAATTTATTTTTTGACTAAATTATTACCAGGTATGTAAATATGAAACCGGATTTTTTGTATAGAAAATATTGGTTTATTGTATGAAAATGATAAAAAATATTTTATTCGAAGTATAGACATTTATACATTTTTCCCACCTGTCTGACAATTTGTGGATACCACGGCCAAAAAAACTGTTGCTCTTTTGAGGCAAATCAGTCATCGAACCATTTTCGTAAGAAGTAAAGCGCTATTCAGCAGGTACATGTTCTATGGATGCAAACATGTAGTAGTCGGACGGAGCCAAATCTGATGAGTAAGCCGCATTGCTGCTGTTTTGCTGTTGCCTTTTTCCTGTGTGTGCAGCAGTTTTCTTCAAATGGCAACAGAAAATCAATGCTGTCCACAAATCGTAGTATTCAAGCGCAAAATTCGACATATTCAGCGCTATTAGAAACTATGCTGTTGTATGGTTGTGAGTTGAAAATCTTTGCCACGTGTCAACAAGAAAATGGCGCCAATAACGCGGTTTTGCGGTAACTACATTGACAGCTAGAGTCATCTATGGGAAAATTCTGGTTTCATATTTACAGACCTGGTAAATATTTTTTTGCTAAAATAAATGTTATGTTCAACAAAATAACCGTTCAAAGATAATTCAAACTAACCTCGTATCAAATAATTTACAAAATAAAAAAATTGAATTATTTCAAATACAATTTATTTAATTGCTCCTATTGGGCAACATAAACAACCGATTAAAATGCATTTACAAACGGCGAACATCAATTTTAACACCATTAAGGTGTCAGACTTGGTGTTCGACAATAATTTTGCAGGATTCTTTGTACCTGTTATTTATTACTAACCCCAAAACATCAAATCGATACAATTAAAAGTACAATTTAAGCCATTAGGATCCTATTATGAAAACAATTCATCAATATATTCTGGAAGTTTTAACGACAGGGTTACAACTATTATAAATACACAGGTGGTTTGAAAAAAACCCAACTCTCAAAGCTACAAGAGGGAAAACTGCATCCAACATATTTATAAATACTCTTAGAAGTATGTTTCATAATAATCAGACATATATTTCGGCATCGCTACCATAATCAAAGATCCATTTGGGAGGTTGTTAGTGAATTTAAGAATTTCAGACATTAGGAGGGCATTTTTAGAGATCTTCAACAGAACTTGTTACTTTTATTGACTACTGCCATCTATCTAAATTTTCCACTTTCATCATCTTACTTTACTTATTAAATCACAAGTATGTCCACCCTAAGTTGTAAGACTGTGGGGGGATTTTATATTTTTCCAAACAATTCTATCTTGGACCAGTTCCCCTTATCTTCTTCCCTTTGATTGACTCGTTCTTACCATGTCTTCAATGGTCTTACTCTTTTACTCTTTCTTTGTATTCTTGTCTCAAAAAGTGTCTTTGTTAGGTTTTCTACAGACACCCCGTGTATTTTACTCTAACCATCCCATAGCTTATATTCAACATCGAACAATTTATATAATTCCATGTTACACGCCTACTAATATATCTGACCCAGATGAAAAACAAAATGTCTACGATCATCTCTCACGTACTCGACAAAAAATAGCAACAGTTGACATCCTTATTGTAATGGGGATTTAAATGCAAACATTGGAAACGATAATACTAATCTGAAAAGAGTAATGGGTAAACATGGATTGCGTGAAATGAGTGAAACCGGTAAACTCCTCGCAAATTTTTGTTCAACTTACAACTTACTGATCGGTGGTACTTCTTTTCCATCATAAAAAAGTTCACAAAATAACTTGGGTCTCACCTGATCAAAGTACCGAAAATGAAATTGATCACACCATGATTTGAAGGAGGTGCAGAACTTTACTACTGGATCAGCTTGATTGATCAGCGACTGAAATTTGCAATAACACCTCTAAACTAAATGAAAGGGAAAGGTACAACATCAGAAAATTAGCCACAATGCATGGAATCGGAAGTTACAAACAGACGTTTGGAAATAATATTCAGTTACTACAGGAAAATAAAAATTGGAAAAGAATTTCCAAGATGTTTAAAGAAACTACAGAAACCACCGTGGAAAAGGTGAATAATCGGTGAAAGGAATGGATAACCGACAAAACGTGAGAGCTTATTCGGAGAAGACGAGAGGAGAAAGGAAAAATAATACAAATACAAGGCTCAGAACGGAGACTTGAAAGGCAAAAAGCATATATAGAGTTAACAAGGTTAAAAAAAGGTCTGCACGTCATGATAAAAGAACATATGCTGAACAAATGGCTGAATAAGCCCAAACCACTGCAACAAACGGCAACACCAGACAACTTTATTAAATAACTAAGAAAATATCAGGTAAGAGGAGCAGCGGGGTACGATCCGTCAACGCAATCTCCGGGCGAATTCTGGCCACAGTCCCAGAACAACTCAGCAGATGGAAAGAACATTTTCAAGAGATTTTGGATGGACCACCACAAATCGAACAAAATGAAGAACAATAGGGGGCAGAACAACAAGAAAAAAGCAGGCAACTTCCCATTAACTGCGATGCACCTTCGAAATCGAAAATACAACGAGCTATAAGAACATTAAAAAACAGCAAAGCTCCAGGACTGGATAATATAGCAGCAAAATTACTCAAGGCAGACCGTGAGTCGCGTTCTAAATTGTTACAACCCTTAATAAATCAGATGTGGGAGTCAAACAATGTTCCCGATAATTGGAAAAAGGGATTAATAATTAAATTACCAAAAAAAAAGGAAGAACTGCGCATTTGTAACAATTGGCGTGGTATAACATAATAAATACAATCATTAGAGTTACACCACAGATCAACTTAACAAGATTGGTAGTGCATATAGAAGCAGAAATGCGTTCAGGTCAAGCAGGCTTCAGACCAGGTTACGTGTACTGACCACATAAATATTGTTAGGATCATACTAGAACAGTCAGTTGAATGGAGATCGCCACTCCTCGAAAGCATTCGACAGTTTAGCCCACCCTGCCTGGTCATGGAAAGTTTTAAAACAAAAAGGAATACCCGAAAAAAATTTACGCCTTATTCTAGAAATGTATACGAATCACGTACCTTGAATACAGCAACCTGGTCCATGTGCAAAACAAACATGCAACGCAAGCTAGAAAGTAGGCCTGAAAATTAATGTAACAAAGACCAAGTCGCTGAGAACCAACACCAGAAATTGCAGCCCTCTTTTCCTCAGTGGATCACCCCTACAAGATATGGAGAGTTTTACAACTTGGGCAGCATTCTCACAAAAAATGGAGGTGCAGGTTATGATGTCATAAGATGAATACGAAAAGTTCAAGGAGCTCTAGCAACTGTATGGAGATCAACACAATACTACACGCAAACAACTTCGTATATTTCATATCAATGTTAGGGCGGTCTTGCGTTACGAATTTAAAATGTGGAAAATAACGAAGATAATAACAAAAAACCTTTAGAACTTCATAAATAAATGCTTGCGAAAAATACTTCGCATATTGCGTCCGAACAAGATTCCGACATTGATTTTAAAACCGTGGAGTCTTACAAAATGGCTAGCGGGTAAAAACCGCGTACAATTTGTAACCAATAGAACTTATTTGCAAAATTTATGTTGACGTCTTCTTTTTATATTTCTTAGTATTAGATAGTGGTACTCATACCAATGCATACTGGTCTCTTGAAATCCATCTTCAAACTGAGAAAAACACGGGCAGCTTCGCAGTTTTTAATCGCAGTGTGTGCGTCTCGAGCGGTTTCGCGGTTATTGCGGTTAACCACTCGCTGGAAAAAACCGTAGCCCCCGTATAAGCCTAAAAAATCTTGGCAAGTCAAACTATCTCTTTTTCATAGTCTCATACATAGTTTAGTTAGTTTTCCACTAAACAAAGATAATTTTAATAAAGAGCTCTATACCATTAAACAGATAGCAAAAACAAATAGTCTACAAAGGATTAATTGGCAAATTCTTAAAAAATAAACAAAGAAAATTGACTTGAAGAGATTTACCACTAAAAACCAAATCACTTTTTTTGAACTGCTCGACGCACGTTTCGCTAACCATGTTAGCATCATCCGGAGATGATTTAATCTCATCATCAGGAGATTAAATCATCTCCTGATGATGCTAATATGGTTAGCGGAACTTGCGACGAGCAGTTCAAAAAAGTGATTTGGTGTTTAGTGGTAAATCTCTTCAAGTTTAGTATTTCACTCCAAAGGTTCCAAGTTGAATTTACAACTATAACATTAAAAAGCAAAAAGACAAATCGTTTAAATTTATTAAATACACTACTAAATTTAGTAATACAATGTGGAAAAGCTTAAATAAACTAGATTGTAAGACTATTTGTATAAATAAATTTAATGTTGGTAGAATGTTAGTTCATAATAAGGATACTTTAGATAACCGGATGTCTATACATTGTATTGAAAACAATCATTTTAAAAATACAAACAATGTTAAATTATTACACTCGGAAAAGAAGAGTAAAAATTAGACATAGTAGAAATATTAGAAATAAAAACAATATATTTTAAAATCCTAGAATAATTTCGACACTGGACGTGTACAAACTCACAGTTTGTTTGACAGCGACCCCTATCGGATGTTCGAACACGCTAAAAAAAATCATCCGTTACAAAAATTACCATAATTATCATAAAATTAACAAGACCGTTCTATACAATATAATATATAATGAACTATAAATATATTGAACTAATTGACATAGAAACTGCAACACCCAGAAAGGAGTGTTTGATTTTAATAATTTATTTGGTAAGACGAAGGTAACGTAGCAGAAAATACATGATCAAAACAAACTAATAAAGGGTTTCCCAATAAGAGGGATATGATTTGAATTTGAAATAAAAAACAGAAAATTCGGCCGAAAATGGTGCTCATTTTTTTTATATCCTTCAGGTGAGCACCTCGACTCTTGCATTTGTTGATCTGACTGGCCCAATTTTAAGTCTATGCGTGCGCTGAAGAAAGAGTGATATTGCTTCAAGCTGCCATATTCTCCACTCTATATTAATTCCAACTTTAAGATCATCAAAGTGAACTGTCGCTGTAGCTTCATCATATATCAATGCTAACAGGTTTACTAGATTAAATCATCTCCGGATGATGCTAACATGGTTAGCGAAATGTGCGTCGAGAAGTTCAAAAAAAGCGTTTTGGTGTTTAGTGGTAAATCTCTTCAAGTTTAGTATTTCACACCAAAGGTTCCAACAGAAGAATTGAGGTTTACTAGGGTTTGTCTACATCTTACTTAGGCAATGCATCTGTTATGACTTACTTTCAGATTAAGTCAAAGGCTTTTTTATAGGCTACAAAAGCCAAACATAGTGGCAAGGTATATTCGTTGAGCTTTTCTGACCTGTTATTCAACCTTGATGTGATCCATTGCAGTAAATCCACTCCTAAATCCAGATTGCTTTCTTGGTTGTTTATTATTCTGTTATAATAATACACTTTTAGATAATAACTTTGTACATTATTGATAGGAGGATTTTATGGTATTAATATTAATAGTAATATTACTTTGTCACTTATGCCGGATATCTTAGTGGATAAAGTAACAAAGGCCGAGTGATCGTGTAACTTCTGAACGACTCGACGGATTGAGATCATATTCCCACAATATATTTGTTTTGTCGAGATGATGTTTCATAATAATGTTAGGATTTAATAGGTGGCGTTGTAGTTAAGTTATTATTAAATAATTCATATTTACACAATCTGGCATATGGACATGATTTCTGTGGCATTGCCTTAATCAACTCATTTTAATTATTTATTGTTATGTTTCTAAATCAATCCGGGTGTCGATCCGATGATTCTGTGAAGAGTCACGACGTTTCACCAAAATCAAGTATTGTCCGCTTCGACTAAAGAGTCCAATTGACGTGCACGGGTCGTTGTGCTCGCTTTTATAGCCGGCCGGCGACTGTGCAGATTATATCGGGGTGGTTCGGGACTATTTGCGGCGCTCGGCAACGCTGTCGGGCGTCCGTTTATTGATTTTTCTACCTTGCCGCCACGTTGCCGCGTTTCTTTTTTTTTCAAAAGAGATTTCCATACTTTTGGAATGTTGCGAGCGTCATTTCGCGTATTTAGCTCACCCCTTTTTTCAAGGGCTTCTCTGATTGTTCGGACCTTGCGGTTATCAATATTCGTTATTTCCTTGGCTCCTTCAAAATTGATTTTATGCCCTATTTGTAGATGGTGCTGTATTGGGTTGTTCTGGCCGATATTCGTCTGCTTGTTTGTCTTATGTATGTTCTGTTATTGTCGGAACAAGATATACTATACACTCTATGATTTTCCAGTCTAGCTTTGTCCTTGGGGTTGTTTAGGATGTTTGCGACAGTTTTGTGTGGCTTGTAAGCTGTTCTGATCTTATGTTTCCTTAGTAGTCTGCCTATCCTATCTGTGATTCCTTTTACGTATGGTAGCAGGACCTTTAGTGTATTTGGTTCATGATCCTCTATTGTTCTTCGTGTTTCGGTTACCTGACGGTGAATGGCCTTTCTGATACAATTTTCTGAATATCCATTTTGTCTAAGGACTGTGGAAATTTTTGGTAGTTCTTCGTTTCGTGTATGTGGTAGTGTCAATCGAAAGGATCTGAAAATCAAGGTGTTCGCTACTGCTTGGATTTGAGAAGGACGATGATGGGATTTGGTGTTGAGGTATCGATCGGTGTGAGTTGGTTTTCTATACACTGTGAGGTATAGAAATATTCGAGGGTTCCAGAAATAGGGAATATATATATATATATATATATATATATATATATATATATATATATATATATATATATATATATATATATATATATATATATATATATACATATATATATATATATATATATATATATATATATATATATATATATATATATATATATATATATAAATTTGGTTTTAAACCCCGACGAAGATGTAATATATTATGGCGTTATTGAAAGTTGACCATAAAATAAGAATCTGACAATTTTACAATATATAATCGGTATTTCCGGGAAACTGTTTGAGAAATTACTAGCTATATACTATTAACTTAATTATTTCGTTTCACATATTATTTACACGTAAACTTTCACTCGACAGCGTTTTTTTTGCGCTTTTGATTCTTGTACGCAGCTAATTTGATAAGGCTTATTTAGTAAATTCGTATCCAATTTACCGGTATCTTGGAAAAGAACAGAAATAAAGAACTAGTTGATATGAGTAACTTACCTTAGGTCGATTTATGTTTGATTCAACTTGTAGAGCAAATAATGTTGAAAATGACTTACCTAGAACAAAAAAATGTTTTGAACAAAAAATAAATCTGTTTCTGTGAATATACAGTGTAAATTTTTTTAACCTGACATAGGCTAAATTTATTATTTGAAATGAAGAAAACTTTACAAACAATGTTTTCCAGTGTTGCCAGATTTCTTCAGTAATTACATAAACAATATTTTTTAAATGGCAACTAGGTATTTTTTAAATATAATTTGACAAATCTTAAAATTTGAAATAAAAAATATAGTCCCATTTCTTTATTGGAATAACCGTTTTAGAAAAATTAGCAAAAACAACTAAAATAATCTGCAGTCGACAGGATCTAAAAGCACCTAACATAGCTATAGCAGACATTGGAATTTAAACCAATTTTTTTTTTTTGAATGGAGCCATCATTATCGTGCTGTCATTCTGTTATTTGCAAGCTGTTGTATTTGAATGTGTATGAAAATAACGTATCAATTCAGGTACTAAGAAGAATCAGTTATTTAATCAAAAAGAGAAAGTTAAATTCATTTTTCTTCATGTTGGTAGCTTATATGTGCGTGCGCTGGCATTACACACAATACATGCCGATAAGCATCTTCTAAATCCCGAGTTTTTAAGAAATAATTTTGTAAAACTAAAAACAACTAAAACAACCGCAAAAATATTGTTACTGAAGAAAATATTTTTCTCTATAATGTGGAAAATCCTCACAAAACAACGCACAAAATTGCTCAAGAGGTAGATTGTTCTCAGCCAAAGGTGTGGACCACTTGACAGGGGAACAATTATCATCCATACAAAATGAGAAGCGTACAAGAATTGCATGATAATGATTGGAATTTTGCGACTGGTTTTTAGACAAGAAGCGCCAGCAAACCAGTTTCAAGAAGCACATATTCTATAGAGACGAAGCAACTTTTTACTTAAATGGCATTGTCAATATTATTTACTATTTCAAACTGAAAAATTATTATATTACACTAAAAATTATTATATTACAGTATTCTATTCCAGAATTTTATATTCAAGATTTCCAGATACATATTTCGAATATGTATATTAATTGAGTAAGGTGTTAATATTTGATGTTATTTTAAGTTCGATAAAAGTATAACAGAAACATTTGAAACCATTCAAATTCTTTACGGTAAAATAATGATTTTTAATGATATTTTTTACATGGTTTGCAAGATTTTCTGATGGCAAATTGAAGACAATCCACGACACGTGCGTGCGCTGGCATTACACACAATACATGCCGATAAGCATCTTCTAAATCCCGAGTTTTTAAGAAATAATTTTGTAAAACTAAAAACAACTAAAACAACCGCAAAAATATTGTTACTGAAGAAAATATTTTTCTCTATAATGTGGAAAATCCTCACAAAACAACGCACAAAATTGCTCAAGAGGTAGATTGTTCTCAGCCAAAGGTGTGGACCACTTGACAGGGGAACAATTATCATCCATACAAAATGAGAAGCGTACAAGAATTGCATGATAATGATTGGAATTTTGCGACTGGTTTTTAGACAAGAAGCGCCAGCAAACCAGTTTCAAGAAGCACATATTCTATAGAGACGAAGCAACTTTTTACTTGAATGGCATTGTCAATATTATTTACTATTTCAAACTGAAAAATTATTATATTACACTAAAAATTATTATATTACACTATTCTATTCAAGATTTCCAGTTGGTTGGTTATTGATACATATTTCGAATATGTATATTAATTGAGTAAGGTGTTAATATTTGATGTTATTTTAAGTTCGATAAAAGTCTAACAGAAACATTTGAAACCATTCAAATTCTTTACGGTAAAATAATGATTTTTAATGATATTTTTTACATGGTTTGCAAGATTTTCTGACGGCAAATTGAAGACAATCCACGACACGTGCGTGCGCTGGCATTACACACAATACATGCCGATAAGCATCTTCTAAATCCCGAGTTTTTAAGAAATAATTTTGTAAAACTAAAAACAACTGGTAGTGTGTAAGATCCACAATAGGCGCAAAAATATTGTTACTGAAGAAAATATTTTTCTCTATAATGTGGAAAATCTCTATAATGTGGAAAAATTGCTCAAGAGGTAGATTGTTATCAGCCAAAGGTGTGGACCACTTGACAGGGGAACAATTATCATCCATACAAAATGAGAAGCGTACAAGAATTGCATGATAATACAATACATGATATAATTTGCATGATAATTGCATATATAATTGCATGATAATACATACATGATGTACAATAATTGCGTGAATTGCATGATAATGATTTCTAATGATATTTTTTACATGGTTTGCAAGATTTCCTGACTGTAAATTGAAGACAATCCACGACTAGGCCCGACAATAACAGTTCCACTTGAAGAAAACCTCGATGTAGGTTGTAGGATGTAGGCTGTAGGCTGAAACTCTTCGAATTAACTGTTATGTATTTTGTATGCTCATCTAGGAACACCGTGATATTCCAAACTACTGTACATTACATTTGTCGTTGCATCTTTGATAATACGTAATCACGCATGTTCAACTCTATGTAGCTTTAAAAAGTATTATAAAACACGTACATCCTTCATATTTGCCTGATTTGTTGTCTTTTTATATTTTATGTTTTTTTTTTAATTGATCTTATATTAAAATCAAATTTTATATTTTCTTGGATTTCTTCTTGTTAGTGTGAAACTATTCTGATATATCACCCAGTAAGAATCCGTATTAATCAGATATAAAGAGCACACTGCCCACATTAGATATGGTTGAAATGAAAAATCTTGTTACCTAACATGCACATGAGAATTACCATAATATATTTATTAGTAATTTAAGACTTGTTAAAAGTGTAAATAATAATAGGGTTTTGGATCATCTTCTGATGATGCTAACATGGTTACAGAAACGTGCATCAAGAAGTTTAAAAAAAGTTATTTGGTTTTTTAGTAGTAAATCTCTGAGTCTCACCCTACCAGCATTCAGTTTCATGAAATAATTTTTCAGATATTTCATGTTATCCAATTTGATTTCATTTTTTTTTCGCACAAAAGTCTTTTCGAACAGAAAGCACGTAACAGGATTGTGAAATAATCTGCAAGGTGTTCGTGAGATTGGAGCTAAGTTAAATATTGGTAAATATTTTATAAAAATCCCTAGGAACTCTCCGGAAAATTCGATACCATATTTAATAAAGTTTTATATATTTTGAGATATCTAAAAAAGTAATAGCAATACTCGAAAGAGAAACAAAAAAAATAATATAAAGCAATATTCAATTACTAAACAGATAAATCTTATGATGCTCTAAAAATTGTAATAACTTGAAGAAGGTGTCTGTATCCGAGGAAAAAAGACAAGGGTGACGATTTAAGAGACCAGTTGGAACACTTGGCCGAAACGAATATCCCTGTCACATTACGACATACCTCTTAAAATTCTTCGCGTCATCCCCTACCTTTTTCACACGCTAAAACTTCGTAAAACGGCACGTTGCTAAAATGAATATTTTCTATATAGAAAACAGAGAATGAAGGAAGATATAAAGTCGCACGAATATACCAGGGTCGCTTGAAAACATCTCGGCCTGGCACAAGGATGGCGCAAGCATAAACAAATTATTATGATATTTGTAAAGTTTTATTTGTTAGATGGTAATGTCTGAATGATTGTGGCGTGTTCATAGTTTTTTTTTCTTTATTTGGGTTTTTCGCTACGATCTAAAACTCAAAAAATTTCAAAAATATCTGTTCTTATGTAAAGAAAGAATCACTGGGTAAAAACAAAAAACCAAACAACCAAAAAAATGTTCTAAAAAACTATACAAACTTTTAATGTTAACGTTTCGAGAAGTATTCTCCTTCCGTTTTCAAAACGAATCTAAAAATAAATTTTATTAATTTCTATAAATTCTGAAAAGATTTTATTGTTTTTCAAAATATTTTCCGTGATGATCATACACTTTTGCATAGGTTTGAATCAATTTTCATAGCATTTCAATGATTCATTTCAAATAATTATCTTTTTGTAAGACTTATTTTTTATTGTTTTTTTATTTTCTATTAATTTATTTATTTTTCCATTCCGATTGAGATATGCATTTTGAACACATCAATCGCTTTTTCTGAGGTCGAAAATCGCTGACCCCGTAGTTTATTCTTTACGGACGGGGACAAAAAAATCATTGGATGCCATATCAGGACTGTGCGGTGGATGACCTATCAATTCGGTGTTTTGACCGGTCAAATGCTGTGTTGTTTGGTCTGATGTGTGAGAGCTCGTGTTGTCATGGTGAAGAATGATCCTGCTTCGCTGGTTGTTTTTTTCTGATTTCTTCAAACATTTCTGACAAACAAATGATTATGTACCATTCAGAATTGACCATTCTACGATTTTCTAGTTGATTTAATTTTTTGACAGATGAAATTTTCAAGTTACTAAACAACACAAATAGCGTCCATATGACAAATGGTACGTATACAGTCAACAATGTCATACTTTAGGGTGTATATATCAGATGGCGGCCAGCAACATTATTGTTACTAATTCCGGATACATAAATAGTAACCCTGGTAAAAGGGAATCAGTAAAAAAAAGTTTTTCGCTTTTGTTAACAGTCCGTCAAAGACGCAGTCGAATGATCACTTTGAATATTATTTAGATTTATTAATAGCGATTCTGATATTTTCTAAATACAGTTGTGATACAAAACTCCGCCGCAGGATATTCAGGACGCATATCTGTAGGTTAACTAATAAGGAAATCTTTCAAAACGTTCGGAAATAATTCGAAAACAGATTATAGAAGATTGTCAAGTTACATACAGGCCCTGGACATGAGTATGACAAACTTACACAAGATTTTACATGAACGTTTAGCCGTGAAAAAGATTCGTAATAAAAAAGATTTGTGTCGATTAGTGCAAAGAAATGCTCAAAAAATACAATCGAGGTGCAACAAAAGCCGTTTATAATATCTACACAGTCCAGTCGACTATATGGGTCTTACAAAATGAGTCAAACCCAACAGAAGTTGTTCGCGTAAGACGCACTTCGAGGCAAATCGTCGTCTGTTTTTTGGGGATCACGAGAGCATCGTAGAATTGTCATTTTTAAGTGGTACACTACCATTTGTTTAACAGAAATCTTTGAAGAAATAAGAAAAAACAACTATGACACCATGACAATGCGAGCTCTCACACATCAGACCGAACAACTCAATATTTGACCGGTCAAAACATCGAATTGATGGGTAATCCACCGTACAGTTCTGATTTGGCACTCAATGATTGGGCACACATTAGAATTATTTGTACCTGACTTTGGACTGGACAATGTAGGAATTACCACAAGGCCGTAGAGGGTATTTCCACAGTATTCTTCGAAACTTTAAAGGCAGAGTTATTCTTTTCTATAGTTTAGTTTGTTTTTGTCTCGTTTACAGTACAGTCAAGTGTTTAAGTCGACTTTATATAAAATGGCAAGTTCTGGTCGTCGATTTTGTAAAAATCCAGCGAATAAGTGTTGTTATATATACGGACGATTTTTTGTGTCTATGGGACTATAGGGCACAAAAGAACATTACATTAAGAAGGCTTCTAAGCTTCTAAATTTCTTCTTCTGATTTCCGTTTTCACGACAAATTATATTGAAAATTAAGTAAATTGGCAGCTTAGAAATGTTTTTGTAAGTGTAATGAAAGGATTTCTGGGCAAGAAATGTCCGCATGTCCTTAAAAATGCATTTTTTACACTACCATTTGGATTTTTTTCCAGAAAATTTGGGTGTAGTAACTGACGAATAAGGAGAGAGATTTCACCAGGATATTAGGACGATAGAAGCAAGATACCATGGACGTTGCATCCCATCTATGTTAGGCTGCTTTTTAAAAAGAGATGATGCTACAGAACACAAGAAGAAAAAGTTAACGTTTTTGTCGCTATATGACATCTCATGTAATATATTCGTTATTCTCATAATCGTCAGTAATGCATTTGCATAAATTTAACAGGTTATAGATGTTTATATTGAATACATATTAGATTGTAAGTATATCGAGCCCCCCACACCCACCACCGACCCCCTGTAATCAAAAAAATGTACGTGTTACAGCTTATCATTTTCAGATTTAGAACTACAAAATACTTTATAAATTTGTTGACTTATGTAGTAAGGTTTCGGATGCATATGAAGCATTCTAATACCAAAATGAAGCGGGATAAAGGACCTATACAATTCAAAACCTCTTTGAATGATTAATGCAACGCTTGGTTAACTTCGCGGTTCATGATTTTCACACGCTTCACTCGGGATGGTTGTCATATAACTAAAATATAATTTAGTTTAAAAATTTGATTGAATCATCTCCTTATAATGCTAACATGGTTAGCGAAACTTGCGTCTAGAAGTCTAAAACATAAATAATAGTTGAATGATTAATATATTATCTCACATAATAACCTTAATAAAAAAAAAATGTATTCAAAATAAAAACTAAGGCGTGAACGCCGATAATCGTCAACCATCCGATCCTAAACGGAGTTTATTTACGAAACGCTTAGCGAAAGGAAGTGCTCGTACACGCCCGAAAAAGTTTCAACGTCAAATTTGTACACATTTTCATGTTTTAGGGCGTTTGTCGGCAAAAATAAAGGGCTTTGGAAAAAATCGAAACGGAACTGGAAAACAGCTAAAAAAAATCGAGACCGATGGTCGGGGCGTGGATGTTTATGTTTTTGAACTTGGAATCTTTTTCACCCCGGGCTCGTCCCTTGAACGTTTTTTCGTGTTCCGAATATACAGCTTATAAATTCTCGCTTATTTTTTTCCCCGAAACGGTTACTATTTTTAGATCTCGACCTTTTAATATTTTGGACCGAAAATAACCCATATATAATTTATTGGTCACTAGTGTAGTTAATCATCAGGTTAATAGAAAGTAGTATTCGTTGAATTACTAGTGCTAATCAACATAATAATTCTTAATAATTGTTCTTTCAAATGCACTGTATATTATTGGATGGTCGGATGCAGAATTCGATTCTGCATTGATTCGCTATAACTTTCCCTATACCTATTCCCAACGGTTTGTTAATCCAGATTTTCTATTTTAAAGTGATTTTTGGCAGAAACCGATACATCACCAGCGTTTGTTTTTCGAAATAAAATAAACATGACTGAAGCTGCAGAAATTCACTTTAATTAGAACATGAAAACAAAACAGGAACATAAAATTTAGAATGTAATAACAAATGAAAAATATAAAAAAACCAGAACTTAATTACAAGAAATATTAAATGAATGTAAAATTACAATAGTTGTTCTATATGACCGCCATTTTGGTCCAAACACTGGATAACTCTGTCATATACCCCTAGCGAAACAGACCTCCGAATGTCGCCTGAGCTTAGATTAGTGAACGCATCGTAAACACGGTTCAATAATTCGTCTCTAGTTTGTACAGGCCTAAAGTACACTACTTCTTTTATACCACGTCAGAGGTGAAAATCCAAGGGCGACAAATCTGGTGATCTGGGTGGCCAGTTCCAGGGTCCCTGTGTGCCAATCCACGGATTCTCGAACATCAAGGTCAACTGATGGTGTACAGCTATAGTGGAATGTGTTGGAACACTATCCAACTGATACCAAATGTTTGTTCTGTCACGTGGAGGTAGAACATTCAGGAAATAACTAACAAACCCTCTGAGTATTTGCAGATATCTAAATTTTGTGAAACCCCAAAAAACTAAAGTGGTCCTGGTGATTAGGTTCCCTTATGACATGGTGTATTGTCTTGTGCCCAGTAGGGATTATTTTGCCGATTTATAATTCCTTGCCTGCTGAATTTTGATTCATTAGTCCACATAATCTTATGAAGAAATCTCGAATCTTCGGTCATTTTTATGCACATGAACTGGCAAAAGTTGTCTCGTCTTGCCTCATCACCAAGACGTAATCCGTGCACAACTATCTCAGAAAAGGGATGCATTTTATTTTTTCTTAATATTCTATGGATTAATGCTCTTGAAATACCTAAATCCGACGCTGCTGCTGCTGCTGCTGCTGGAGTTGAACTCCGTGGATAAGCTTGAAAATAAGCCAATACATTCACCTCGTTATCTTCATTATCTATTACGAGCTTCGATTCTTGCGAATTTTCCGAATATCGTTCGTTAAATAATCTGCACTAAACTGTTAGTAGATATCTCACGAATTTGTGAGCTGATACTGATAATTCCGGTCAAAATCAAGGCTTACTAGATAGTTTTGGAGTTTCATCCGCTTTTGATAAAACTACATATGGATTAACAAGAAAAAAAAGTTGGAAATAGGTATAAGGGGAGTTATAGCAAATCGATGCAGAATTAAATTCTACCTCCGACCATCCAATAATATACAGACTGTCACATTTGAAAGAATGAACTTTTTTAACTTTGAAAATAATGTAATTGGTCATCAAATTTTGGACACTCTGTATGCGATAAATTAATTATCAATGTGGCTATTGAAAGAATCGCTTAGCACCAGTCGAAAATGGGTAAAAGGGGCAGTGTTTAAAATAAGGTTACATTATTCAAAATTTTCGAAAAAAATCGACATATTTAAAAAACAGTTCAAAATAGGTATAGAGAAACCTCATTGAACTTATCATGAAACTTTCTCAGCAAATCAAAAAAGAAATAATATATCGGGTGTTCCATTTAAAATAAGAAAGTTACCGGCGGCTTGACCTTGTGTTATGACCTTGAAAATATTTTTAAATAAAAGAGAATTTTAAATAAACCTAAAGTCAAAAAATTCAGAATTCTAAGTTTTTTTTTAACCACGAAAACTTCTAACGAACAGCTACCATGAGAAACCCAATATACATATAAATATTATTAATTTGCATTAATTGTTTAGATTCCACTCTTCCAAACAATTAATATACCGCTTGGAGAGAATGCCAGAATGCCGAATAATAAAATGAGTCATGGAAGGATTAATAGTGGGTAATAGAAAGAGAGGTATACCAAAGCCATGGTCGCAGAAGAATCTAAGAAAAAATTCTGAGAAGTATTGTAAGGCTCACAATACGAGCTGCACCACCACCGGAAAAAGAAAAAAAAAAGTATTATTGCAAAAAACTTTTCCTTCGTATACTATCAATTATTGTATTCCTTACATTTTCCAAATTTGTATCCAAGTTAAGGTGTTACTAAAACAGGTGAAATATCGACCGAAAACGATTTAATGCAAAATTTAAGCAAATTAAATATTTTTTCTTGTTAAATGTGATTTTTCTGTTGTCCAGAATGTTGGACATGAACATTCTGGAGCCATTCCAACTTCGAAGCCAAGAAAATTAGGTCGATTTTTGCAACTGTGTCGACAAAATGTTGCAATACGCATAATTTGTTATACCCTTCTTATATCATTCAAAACATAACCTAAATAAACAAATATTAAGTTGCTATTAATAAGTACAATATATTTTAGAAAGTATCTACTTTAGAAGCAGAATAAAAATGTTCGATGATTTGTTGTTGAAGTAGTCAACATTTAAAATTGTAAACAATTGTGTATATGTATATATATATATATATATATATATATATATATATATATATATATATATATACATATATATATATATATATATATATATATATATATATATATATATATATATATACATATATATATATATATATATATATATATATATATATATATATATATATATATATATATATATATATATATATATATATAGGCTCCCGCTCGGTAATATTAGAATTACTAGATTCTCGGGTAAAACTGTGTTTTAGAGTTACAGCAGTCCATTTAAAATTACATGCTGTTTCAGATGTAGATGACACATTCGTCATTTGACCATATGGAATACAATCTCTAAATATGTTCGTTTCGCATTTGAACAATATATATCCCCAGGTCTAACTTACAATGATGGAGACTGAAAACAATTGTGGCCTCCCTTTTCTTGACGTTCTAATGTCCTAAACATCAAATCAAAGCTTCTCCTATTCAATCTATCGTAAACCTGCTTACACAAACCGTTATCTAAATGGGAATTCACATCATCATCTATCCCAATTAATTGGTCAAAACTTTAGTCACAAGATCTTTAAAATTGTCGGATAAGAAACATGGGTAAACAGAACCTAATTCCCTAGAAACGACACTAATGCAAAATGGCTAGGCAAAATGATAGACGTCAACGATAAAATTTACTATGAATTCAGATCCCGTAATATCGAAATGATATTTACTACAGAAAGAAGTATATTCAGTTTCCTTAGGCCCGTGAAATATAATATTCCACATCGGCTAAACCAACAGAACTATACAAAATCGCATTCTCTCGCCGTCTGAAAATCGGATCTCTCCTCAACTCTAGCAGGACATCATTCAAACGGGTCACAAAATTGATTTCAACAAGGCCAAAGTAATCGTACCACAGATTACCTACTACCATATACGTACCATATACATACCTACCGCTATGTACCATATACTACCATATACGTACCTACAAACTCTACATAATTCGATAAGGAACTGAGATCCAAAAAAATCCCAGACTGCTTCTTCTCTCACGTCTTCTCTCGTCTTCTCTCACCCCAACCCTCAACCTTAACGATTAATGAAGAGGTCGCATCGACCACATTCTTTTCTAGTTGTAACGACCTCCGAACAGATCAACTGAATTATCTTGATAATGGATTTAAAGTTGAAGCCGAAACGTAGAGATTTTACAAATCTAAAACGCGGTTTTACCCGAGAACCTAAGTTATATATTTATATATATATATATATATATATATATATATATATATATATATATATATATATATATATATATATATATATATTATACGAATAAAAAGAACGAATAAAATGTTAATAAAGTTATAAACTACATAATGTATAATGAAAATATCCTTATTTTATCACTTACTGTGGTGCAAATATTGAAAAACACTAATACGATACCATTTGTATTACTAAAGAAACCACAGAAAACGTCAATAATTTTATGTTATTTGTATTTATATATCTTATCTATGATATGAAGTGATCAACGGAACTATCATATATGGGAACTACATACGAAATTACACGATATGGTTTCAATAAGGTTCAAATAAGTTTCGATAAGGTTAAAACACGATATGGTTCAAATAAGGATTTCCTAGCTTTCAGCTTAATGTTCTCAGGTAATCGTCAGGTTTTAAGAATTATATATATATATATATATATATATATATATATATATATATATATATATATATATATTGATGTATTGATATTGACATATTGATGGAATCAGGTGCAATCAAGGAAATAACCAAAATTCCAAGAAATTTGGCGAACCGAACGGATTCCAGAAGATTGGAAAGATGCTCTAATCCATCCACTACACAAGAAAGGAGATAGAACGGATGTAAACAATTACAGAGGGATATCTCTTCTCCCAGTTTGTTAGAAGATTCTATCTCAATGTCCAGTAGACAGAGCACAGGGACAGTTAGAACCTAAAATTGGTGAATATCAAGCAGGTTTTCGACCGGGTAGATCCTGCCCTAAACAGATCCTCGATCTAAAGTTGATGATAAAGACATCAAAAACTGTAGAACAAAAATCTTGTCTGTACATTTGTAGATTTCAAAAAAGCATATGATTCTATTGACCGCAAATCTTTATTCCAAATCTTGAAACAACAAGAACTAGATCTGAAAATGCTGGCAATTATTAAAGCAACATTAACTAGCACAAGGTCAAAAGTTAAATTCATTAGTGACATATATATATATATATATATATATATATATATATATATATATATATATATATATATATATATATATATATATATATATATATATATATATATATATATCGGTGTTGCTTTCGCTATCTCAAGAAACATACAAAAGTAAATAAATTCTGGGAATTTCTGGAAAAGACAATCTCTAAAATTCCCGCTAACCATGTGAAAATCCTATTGGGTGTTTTCAACGCCCAACTAGGAAAAGAAAAAAAAATACAGGAAAACAGAAACTAAATAGACAAACTAAAAGAAAATATGAAAACAATCAACCTAAAATATTTGCTTCCAAAAGGAAAACGGACAATTAGCTCTAAATAACCAAGACAATTGCAAAGAACTTGCGAATTATTTTGAACAACTACTAAAGTGTCCTGAGACCTTAAACAAATTACCAACACTAAACCCTAAACAAACAAACCCAGATTCATTACCACCGAATGAAGATGAAGAATTAGGCAAATCAAACGACTTAGAAATAGCAAAGCTTCCGGTGAAGATGGAATCACTACTGAACTTTTGAAATCCGCTGGTCCAGGTACAATTAAGGAAATAACCAAAATTCTACAAGAAGTTTGGCGAACCGAACGGATTCCGGAAGATTGGAAAGATGCTCTAATCCACCCACTACACAAGAACAACTACACAGGGATATCTCTTCTCCCAGTTTGTTACAAGATTATATCTCAATGTCCACTAGACAGACCACAGACACAGTTAGAACCTAAAAGTGGTGAATATAAAGCAGGGTTTCGACTGGGCAGATCCTGCCCTGAACAGATCCTGAATCTGAAGTTAATTCTAAGACATCAAAAACTGTACAATAAAAATTTCGTCTGTACATTTGTGGATTTCAAAAAAGCATATGTTCTATTGACCGCGAATCATTATTCCGAATCTTGAAAGAACAAGGACTAGATCTGAAAACGCTGGCAATTATTAAAGCAACATTAAGTAACACAAGGTCAAAAGTTAAATTTATGAGTGACATCTCAGAGCCCTTCGAAATTAAAACTGGAGTGAGATAAGGGGATGGACTCTCGCTACTCTTATTTAATTGTGTTCTAGAAAAAGTAATACAGGAGTGGCGTGAAAAAAAGTTGGCCCTGAATATTGACTAGCCCATCGAACTGACGTTTGCTGATGATCTAGCTATTTTGGCTCAAGATGTATTAACGGCACAGAAACAGATTGAAATCCTAAAAGAAACAGCAAAAAAGGTGGAATTCCAAATTTCCTGTGAAAAGACACAGTACATGATCTGCAACAGACTAAGAACACCATTTCTAAAAACAAAATATGGTAACATCAGAGTCTCTCAATTCAAATATTTGGATGAAATAATCATGGAAATTTGGTTGGAAAAAGCGGCCAATAAGGGTAGATGTCAAAAAATGGAAATAGCATTGAGACTTACACAAAATATTTACAACAAAAAATGCCTATCTAAAAACCCAAAACTAAGACATTACAACACAGTTATTAAGCCAGAATGTCTATATGGGGCAGAAACGCTCATTTTGAATAGAAAGAGAGATATCGAGGTCATTGAAAAGAAGGAAAGAAAAATCTTAGGCCCCAAACAAATAAATAGTACAACATACCGACTTCGAGAAAACCAAGAAATCAAAAAATACACACATATACATAGCGATATGAGAAAAAGAAGACTTAAGTTTTACGGGCACATAAAACGGATGAATCCGAGTAGGCTAACTAGACAAATAGTCGAATTCTATGAAAATAGGAGTAGAGCTAAAGTAGAAATAATTAAATGGATTGCTGCAATTAAAGAGGACCAAAGATCAGCAAATATTACACAAAGTGAAATTCAGGATAGAGGCTGTTTCAGGCACAAGGTTAACGTTTGGAAGGTTGGCCAGAGAGAAAAATGTAGGAAGACTGGAACAACTTGGTCTGACGAAAGGAAAAAAGCTCATAGGAAAAGAATGAAATTAGTCTGGACGCAAAGGTAGGCTAACAACAACAAACGCCTCTAATTGTACTTCGCGTGGTCCACCAGGGCCCATACGTGAATAATATATATATATAATATATATATATATACTCACACAAATATAGACAAAATAATTATACCGGCTAGGAAACTAAGAATTACAAATATTTTGCTATCTAGACGATTCCATTGTAATAATTTAAAATGAAGATGACTTAGAAATAAAACTCTGTCAAATTACAAGTTATATAAGTTCGCACTCAATTTTTATCTTAGTGCGGATGTTAAATTTTAGAATGCAGTTATCAGAAGATTTCGCAAAAAAATATATAAACATTTTTTTAAATTTAAACCGAGTCAAAAGGTTACCGTCCAAAACCACCGGGTAAAGTCTCTTTCGAGAAATATATTTATTAAACTGAGTTACGTATTCCGCTCACATGAGAACCTCGATGTCAGCATCACCTCAAGAGTAGAGTTACATATTTCGTTCGCATGAGAACCACGATGTCAGCATCACCTTGGGAGTCATCACGCCACCAGATGGTCCCGTGAGAAACGCAACCTAAACGTATTTTTAAGTATAAATATTACCTCCAAATTTAATATTGTCAATTCTTAGTTAAGCTGTTGAGTTTAAAAGACCTATTTTGTAAACCATCTTCGAAATAAAGTTTTTAAAAACAAAGTCTGCCGAAAAAGTTCTTTAAGTGGCGCAGTCGGTAGGATTGCACAAGTGTTTCACGAACGAGCCAATTGAGGACGACACCAAGAGACACAACAGTTGGAGCCAATCCAGCAGTGCAATCAACAGAACCAGAAGCAGACAGCAGCACAGCCGAGAATTCGGGAAGGAAGAAGCAGATCAACAAAGGTTAGTGCCAATTCCTTTTACCCTCCTGACCCTCTGATTAAGGTACTCAGTTGGAATAGTTAGGGAAGTGTATTTCACACAAAAAACCAGTGTATTGAACACATTAGGGTTAGAAATTAGGTTAAGAAAGAGGAACAAAAATATATGACAGAAATTGACGATTTAGTAGCATCATTAGCATTAGCATTTAACGATAACGATTCTAAAATGCAGAAACAAAGTAAACAAACCCCCATTGACTGGGATTTATTCAAATCTAGATTAGAAAATATTAAACCTTTTAATGGTGACAGTAACGTTTTAAATAAATTTGTTACCAAATGCGATAAACTCGTAAATATATATAGGCAATTACAAAGTGAGGAATTAGATGCCCACATTTTCGATTGTATTCAGGAAAAATTAATCGAGAAAGCAGAAGTAATGGTTGGGAATAGAACAGAGCTGACAAATTGGGACGCTCTGAAAGCCGCGTTACAACAATGTTTTTCTGATAGACGCAATACGGACAATTTAGTCCAAGAATTAACACGAGCCAGACCATTCAAAGGTGAACACTTAATAAGTTTCGGAACCAGACTTCAACTTCTTCGAAGTAATGTTGCTCAGAGAATTAGTAACGATTTAAATTTGAGTGAACAACAGAAAATTTGCCACATTACTTACTATGAGAAAACGGCGTTAAATACATTCATAGCAGGTTGTACGGGAACCCTGAAAAATAACATGCATTTGAAAAAACTCGACACATTGGAAGATGCAATGGCTTATGTCGTTGAATTTGAAAATTTCGAAAAATTATATGGAAACCTAAACGCAACTGAAAAATACAGTAATAATCAATTTGCACCGAAACCAACAAATTTTTCAAATTATCCAAAATTCTCAAACAATCAAAATTATTCTAATCAAAACCCTTTCAATCAAAATCAATTTAATCAGAATGCTTTTAACCGAAACCCAAATTTTAATCAACAACAATATTCGACAATGGCAAAACCATTTCAATGGCCATCACAACCAATAAATGTGCAGCCCAGACAATTCGCACCTCAAAAATTCTTTACAAACCGGGAAGTTTTTGGACCTCCAAAAAATGTGTTTAAGCCCAAGAATATTCCACCTAGTCAAATGAGTAAACCAACACCCATGTCGATTAGTGTACGAAACAGTAACGGATTTAGCAGACAGCCAATCCGTAATCAATTCAACCATTTCCAAAACACATACCCCAATCAAAAACCGAATTTTACTTTCGAAGAACTTCACAACAACGAGTGTGAAGGATATCCGGTTGAAGATTATCAAGATTACTCGTACTACGAACCGAATGAAGAAACTCACCTTGATTATCATGTGAATAACTATGGTGAAGATGAACAACAAAAAAACGAAGAATTTTCAGAGAATGAAAACCTTAAAGAAATTGGAAATTTTACGGAACAAGCCCAGAACGAAGGCCAACCTTGACGGAAATAAACATTTCCTCTAATAACGCTTTACCATATATCGAAATTGGCTATCCTAAAATTAAACTCTTAATAGATACCGGGAGCTCAAGATCAATTTTAAGACCAACTGTCGCAGAAAAATGTTATCCAAACTGTATCTATCGAGCGAATAACATCATCAAAACAGCAATAGGTAGTGAAAACACACAATTTCAGGCAAAAATTCCAGCATTTTCAGAATTTAAACTAGATTATGAGATAGATTTTATTCTTTTTGATTTTCACGACTATTTTGATGGAGTAATCGGTCTAACAGATTTAATTAATATGGGATTGAATATAGATCTTTTAAATAAAAAACTAATTGGACAACAAATCGAAATTCCTTTTAAATACCGAAGACCTTCCGAAACAAATTTTTCTATTACCATAAATCCCAAAGAAAAAACTTTAAAGAAAATTCCAGTTAATATACGAGAAGGAGAAATCATCACCAACAGCGAAAAAATAGATGAATTGAACTTTCCATCCATTCTCTCTTATGCTCACGATGGTTATGCTATAATCGAAATTCATAACCCAACAAATAACTATATAACATTGACTCTCACTGAACCATTTCCTTGTCAATTATTTAAACCGCAAGAATTCGAATGTATGACTTTCGAACAAGTAAATCATAAATGTTCTCAACAAATACCAAGCAAAAAGGCACAGTTAAATCATCTAATACGCACCGAACATATGAACCAAGAAGAAGGAAAAGCAATTACGGCATTGTGCAGAGAATTTGAAGATATATTTTACCAACCAGGAGACAAATTAACATTTACATCGAAAATTAAACACGAAATAAAAACCACAGATAATATACCAGTGTACACAAAGACATACAGATACCCATACATTCACAAGAATGAAGTGTGCAAACAAATCAGCGAAATGTTAGAAAAGGGAATAATACGACCATCATCCAGTCCATGGTCATCACCGATATGGATCGTCCCTAAGAAGATGGACGCTTCGGAAAGACAAAAATGGAGAGTAGTAGTTGATTATAGAAAAATCAATGAAAAGACAATTTCGGACCGCTACCCTATTCCAAATATAACCGATATATTGGACAAATTAGGACGAGCCCAGTACTTTTCAACATTGGACCTAGCGTCTGGTTTTCACCAGATTGAGGTAGAAAAAGACTCCATAGAAAAAACGGCGTTCACAGTTGAAAATGGACATTATGAATTTTTAAGGATGCCATTCGGTCTGAAAAATGCTCCATCTACGTTCCAAAGAATAATGGACGAAGTCTTAAAAGAGCTACAGAACAAGATTTGTATGGTATTTATGGACGACATAATAGTAGTGAGCACAGGCTTAACGGAACATATTCAGAACCTTAAACTCATCTTTAAGAAATTGCGAGAAGCTAATTTAAAAATACAAATTGACAAGTGCGAATTTCTACGAAAGGAAGTTGAATTTCTAGGTCATATTGTGACACCTGAAGGAGTCCGACCTAATAAAAAGAAAATAGTTGCTATACAAAAATATCCCATTCCAAGAACGCAAAAGGAAATCAAAGCATTTTTAGGCTTGTTAGGCTATTACCGTAGGTTTATTAAGAATTTTGCCAAAATCACTAAACCGATGACTCTATGTTTAAAGAAAGGAAATAAAGTCGAACACACACAAGAATTCGTAGAATGTTTTAACACCTGTAAGAATCTATTAATTTCAGAACCAGTCTTAGCATATCCGGATTTCTCTAAAACCTTCGAACTGACTACGGATGCATCGAATTATGCAATTTCGGGAATTTTATCTCAAGATGGTCACCCAATTTGCTATGCATCCAGAACTCTAAACCCCGCCGAAATCAATTATTCAACAACAGAAAAAGAATTATTGGCTATTGTGTGGAGTTGTAAATATTACAGACCCTATTTATATGGCGCAAAATTTGTGATATACACCGATCACAAACCTTTACAATGGTTAATGTCGCTAAAAGAACCAAATTCTCGTTTAGTACGATGGCGACTAAAATTAGCAGAATTTGAATACGAAATTAGATATAAAAAAGGGAAAAACAACCAAGCAGCTGATGCTCTATCCAGGAATGTAGCAGAAGTCAATGCAGCAGAAACCGAATCAGTTTGTAATAATGCAGGCGACGCTGATGATATAATAAAAGAATTTCTATTAACACCTAGCGAATTACCAAACGTAGATCAAGTTACAATTGATGAAGTTATTCCACCGAAAATAAATATTATTTCGGACATTCAAATTAAACCACCAACTATTCATGAGAATAATAAAGAAGGAGTTGAAACAGTACACTCTTCAGCTGAAGATCCCATTTGCGGAATGCCAATAACTGAAAGAGCCATAAACATGTATAAAAATCAAATAATTGTCACAAGTGGAGATATAACCAAATTTCAACTAAGACAAGAACGAGTGTTCGAAAACAGCAGATTTTACTTAACTATTTCAAGTAGAGATCCAACATTCAGTATAGTCACGTTCCTTAAAGAATATGTAAAACCGAAACAATTATACGCTATATACTTTAATAACCAAGAATGCGCACGTCAGTTTGCAATCACTTTGCAAAACCTTTTTAAAAACTCATCTTACAAGATATTACAATGCTCAACGTTCTTAGAAGATATACGAACAAGAGATGAGCAACAGGAAAAACTTACTCTACACCACACCACCAAAACATGCCACAGAGGTATGAATGAAATGAAAGCAGCATTCAGTACAAGATTTTATTGGCCAAAGATGTCAGATGATATTGAAAATTTCATTAATAATTGCGAGATATGCCAAAGAAACAAATATGATCGAAATCCACCCGTAATTAAATTTAATTTAACACCTACAGCATCAAGACCTTTCGAGCACATACACGTGGATACTTTTAGAATAAATTACGACGCCTTTGTAACAATTTTAGATTCATTCTCAAGATATGGACAAGCCTACCCACTCCGTAGTATTACAGGTACCGAAGTAGTAGAAAATTTGTATACATTCGTAACACATCACGGTCTTCCATTAAAAATAACCGCAGATCAAGGAACAGAATTCAAAAATAAAGACCTCGAAGATTTCTGTAAATTGTATAGAATTGAACTACACTATACAACCGCGAAAAACAGTAATTCGAACTCACCCGTTGAACGTTTTCATTCGACCATAATTGAAAGTTTTCGTTGTTTACGAGAAGAAAACAAAGACATGACAATACAGCAGTTGATGAGAAGAGCTGTAATGGGTTATAATAATTCAATACAAAGCGTGACCAAACTTACGCCCTTCGAAATAACAACAGGACACGTAAATACTATAAACCCTTTTGATCTAAACGACAACGCTATCATATCTAGCTATGTACAATCACATAAAGAAACATCGAACAAGCTATATGAGAAAGTAAAGAGAATAAATGAAGAAACCAAACAAAATGTAATATTGAAAATAAACGAAACTAGACAAGAACCTCCTGACTTTCAAGATCAAAAGATCGCCTACGTGAAAACGAAATATAGAAGCAAAGACAAACCAAAATTTAAAAAGGTACCAATAATTGATGAAACTGATACCAAAATAATAACAGACAAAACTTCATATCATAAAAGTACCCTCAGAAAACCTAAACCTAATGGAGGAAAATCTTTTCAGGATGAAGCAGGAAACAGCGACGATCCTGTTATACCTGGTCCTGCAGATCCACCTGACAAACGGGTCTGACATTCAAATCACCACGCTGGAGAACCCCATATTACCTATCCAACTGGGAAATTCCAGACTTATTTATAATAGACATACATTTATTCATTACGTAGATTTAAGACATTTAATCGATAAACTAAGTAATATTAAGGCTTATTTTCTTAAACTCAAGGAAAGTTTATTACCAGTAAATGCATCGAATAATATCTCTTATCATGCACTAGCGCAAAACCTACTCCTCAGAACCGAATACTTAATAGAAATTGCAACAAATAAAATCGAAAATTTACACCCTCACATTAGAAATAAACGAGGTTTTATTGATGGAATTGGAAAGATTAATAAATGGTTATTCGGAACCCTAGATTCAGATGACGGTAAACGATATGATGAAGCAATAGCAATTTTAGAGTCCAATCAGAAAACCATAGTTGACGAATTAAAATTACAGATTTCATTATCAAAAAATCTAATCGATAATTACAACGAAACTGTGGCAACTCTAAGTAAAAATCAAGAGTCACTGCAATCAAGTTTATATACATTACTCTCACCAGTTCAACAAACTATCAATAACATACAAGATTATCTAAGTTTCCAAGGAATTACAACGCAATTAAATTTAGATTGTCAAAATCTAATAATGTTTCTTGATAATTTGGAAGACGCTATTATGTTTGCCAAAGTAAACGCTCTACATAGCAGCATACTGTCAAGTTTAGAATTAAAAAATATGTTAAACTATTTAAAGAATATCTATAACAATTCGGAAATTCCAACATTCAAAAATTTATTGTCATACTATCAATTTTTTGGAATTCAAGTAGAATTTTTAGAAAGCAAAGTAATATTTGCCATACATGTACCGATACTGAGGCCTGAAACCCTTACCTTCTATCACATCTACCCAATTATCCAAAATCGAACCATCTTTATACCAAAATACCCTTATTTGGCACAAACCCCTATGAGAAGACAATTTATTGCTAATTCATGTCCAATTATCGAGAAAATACATTTCTGCATGGAAGAATTCCTACCCGATGACCAATGTGTGAACAGTCTAATAGCAGGACATCAAACTGGAAATTGTCCGACAATCGAAATTAATATTGAGGAACCAGTGACAGAGCAGATTACCAGAGAACTAGTTTTAATCTTACCCACCAAACCAGAAACAATGATTGCCAAATGCAACACCGATCAATATTTCGAAATATCGAAATCTTCACTAATTAAAATCCCAGAAGATTGCGAAGTTCAAATTAAGGAAAAGAAATTTCTAAATGACTTAAAGATTCAGAGAGGAAAACCAATTATCCTACCCGAAATAAAATGGTCAAAGTTAGATGGAACGAAAACTTCGATTACCTCAAACATTACCAAAATCAATATTGACGAAATATACCATCTGAAGAATATGGCAAATCAATTGAAGCCGATAAACCTCGATAACACTAATCATCGACAAACCACAAATTATATTGTTTTAGGTATTTGCATTGTCCTAACCATACTTGTAGTGATGATGCAAAGGGAAAAGTTGTATTCCTATTGGCAAGCTGTCAGAAGAAGGTCCAAGAAAAGCCACCCCCAGAGTAAAGTGGATTCGGAAAAACGTACCGTTGTTTTCGAATCTTAAGGAGGGAGGAGTTACGTATTCCGCTCACATGAGAACCTCGATGTCAGCATCACCTCAAGAGTAGAGTTACATATTTCGTTCGCATGAGAACCACGATGTCAGCATCACCTTGGGAGTCATCACGCCACCAGATGGTCCCGTGAGAAACGCAACCTAAACGTATTTTTAAGTATAAATATTACCTCCAAATTTAATATTGTCAATTCTTAGTTAAGCTGTTGAGTTTAAAAGACCTATTTTGTAAACCATCTTCGAAATAAAGTTTTTAAAAACAAAGTCTGCCGAAAAAGTTCTTTAAGTACTGTAAGATTTTTTCATCATATGCAAAAAAAATTATATACTGGGTGAGTAATTAATAATGAATTGATCTATAGTTGATATCTTATATTTAATGTCTTATCATTGACAGATTAAAAATATGGAAAGTAGCTTTGTGTGAGCTTTCGATAATGTCCCAAGAATTAAAGGTTAGGATATAGAAATATGGATAAAGTTATCGTTTTTAAACATTTGCTGGGAATTTAGTACAGTTCAAAACAAATGAAAATTTGCTCAAATATAATGCACTCGCATTAAAAGAGGCGTTAAAAGAGTTAAATATTAATATAAATACGAGGTAGAAAAGGGTTTTGGTAGTAGAATAAAAAGAAGTGAGGTACCAGAAAAGAAAAAGGAGAAGATATGTTTAGATAGATTCGAATTAATACAAGCGAAAAGTTTCAAGTATTAGGGTGTACTGACTCAAAGTAATGAAAAAATGCTAAAATAAATGAAAGGATTACGGCTAAAATATATTATGACCAAGGGTTTTTTTGAGATGAAATGAAATTTTAAAAAATTCCAAGTTGGATGGCCATCCTTTGAGTTGCCCGTTCGCTATCGCTTAACTTCACTTATCGATAATTGATGTTTGACGCGATATATATATATATATATATATATATATATATATATATATATATATATATATATATATATATATATATATATATTGAATAAAACAATTTTATACTTTGTTATCTATCACTTTTATAAAAGTGATAGATATAGTATAAAATTGTTTCATTCTATTTAAAAATGAACTATCACAAAGTAACGGACAAATCCGTTATATATATATATATATATATATATATATATATATATATATATATATATATATATATATATATATATATACAAATATATATATATATATATATATATATATATATATATATATATATATATATATATATATATATATATATATTTTATTATTACTCACGTATGGACTCTGATGGACCATGCGAAGTACAGTTAGAAGCGTTTATTGTCGTTAGTCTTCTTTTGCGCCCATACTAATTTCATTCTTTTGCTATGACGATTTTGCTATTTTCATTTTTTCCTTTCGTCAGACCAAGTTGTTCCAGTGTTCCTACATTTTTCTCTCTGGCCAACCTTCCAAACGTTAACCTTGTGTCTGAAACAGCCTCTATCCTGAATTTCACTTTGTGTAATATTTGCTGATCTTAGGTCCTCTTTAATTGCAGCAATCCATTTAATTATTTCTACTTTAGCTCTACTCCTATTTTCATAAAATTCGACTACTTGTCTATTTAGCCTACTCGGATTCATCCGTTTTATGTGTCCGTAAAATTTAAGTCTTTTTTTCTCATATCGCTATGTTTATCCGTGTATTGTTTGATTTCTTGGTTTTCTCGAAGTCGGTATGTTGTGCTATTTATTTGTTTGGGGCCTAAGATTTTTTTTCCTTTTGTAAATATTTTGTAAATAATTTTGTAAATATTTTGTGTAAATCTCAATGCCGTTTTCTTTTTTTGACACCTATTCTTATTAGCCGCTTGTTCCAACCCATGATTATTTCACATTTTCCATGATAATTTCACCCAAATATTTGAATTGGGAGTCTTCCCTGATGTTACCATATGTTTGATGTTACCATACCAGAAATGGTATTCTTAGTCTGTTGCAGGTCATGTATTATGTCTTTTCAAAGGAAATTTGGAGTCCTACCTTTTCTGCTGTTTCTTTTAGGATTTCAATTTATTTCTGTGCCGTTAATATATTTCGAGCCAAAATTGCTAGATCATCAGCAAACGCCCGATAATCTATTTTAATGTTGGTTCTCTCCAGTTTAATGGGCTGGTCAATATTCAGGGCCGACTTTTTTTCACGCCACTCCTGTATTACTTTTTCTAGAACACAGTTAAATAAGAGTGACGAGAGTCCGTCCCCTTGTCTCACACCAATTTTAATTTCGAAGGGCTCTGAGATGTCACCCATGAATTTAACTTTTGACCTTGTGCTAGTTAATGTTGCTTTAATAATTGCCAGCATTTTCAGATCTAGTTCCTGTTGTTTCAAGATTTGGAATAAAGATTTGCGGTCAATAGAATCATATGCTTTTTTGAAATCTACAAATGTACAGACAAGATTTTTGTTGTACAGTTTTTGATGTCTTTATCATCAACTTTAGATCGAGGATCTGTTGAGGGCAGGATCTACCCGGTCGAAAACCTGCTTGATATTCACCAATTTTAACCACACACAATTTCACCAATTCTTAAAACCTGACGATTACCTGAGAACATTAAGCTGAAAGCTAGGAAATCCTTATTTGAACCATATTGTGTTTTAACCTTATCGAAACTTATTTGAACCTTATTGAAACCAAATCGTGTGATTTCGTATGTAGTTCCCATATATGATAGTTCCGTTGATCACTTCATATCATAGATAAGATATATAAACTCATATAACTTAAAATTATTGACGTTTTCTGTGGTTTCTTTAGTAATACAAATGGTATCGTATTAGTGTTTTTCAATATTTGCACCACAGTTAAGTGATAAAATAAGGATATTTTCATTATACATTATGTAGTTTATAACTTTATTAACATTTTATTCGTTCTTTAACTTAGGTTCTCGGGTAAAACCGCGTTTTAGATTTGTAAAATCTCTACGTTTCGGCTTCAACTTTGAATCCATTATCAAGATAATTCGGTTGATTTGTTCGGAGGGCGTTACAACTAGAAAACAACGTGGTCGATGCGACCTCTTCATTAATCGTTAAGGTTGAGGGTAGGGGTGAGAGAAGACGAGAGAAGACGTGAGAGAAGAAGCAGTCTGGGTTTTTTTCGATCTCAGTTCCTTATCGAATTATGTAGAGTTTGTAGGTACATATATGGTGGTATATGGTACATAGGGGTAGGTATGTATATGGTACGTATATGGTAGTAGGTAATCTGTGGTACGATTACTTTGGCCTTGTTGAAATCATTTTTGTGACCCGTTTGAATGATGTTCTGCTAGAGTTGAGGAGAGATCCGATTTTCAGACGGCGAGAGAATGCGATTTTGTATAGTTCTGTTGGTTTAGCCGATGTGGAATATTATATTTCACGGGCCTAAGGAAACCGGATATACTTCTTTCTGTAGTAAATATTATTTCGATATTACGGGATCTGAATTCATAGTAAATTTTATCGTTGACGTCTATCATTTTGCCTAGCCATTTTGCATTAGTGTCGTTTCTAGGGAATTAGGTTCTGTTTACCAATGTTTCTTATCCGACAATTTTAAAGATCTTGTGACTAAAGTTTTGACCAATTAATTGGGATAGATGATGATGTGAATTCCCATTTAGATAACGGTTTGTGTAGGCAGGTTTACGATCGGTTCGCCAAACTTCTTGTAGAATTTTGGTTATTTCCTTAATTGTACCTGGACCAGCGGATTTCAAAAGTTCAGTAGTGATTCCATCTTCACCAGCAGCTTTGTTATTTCTAAGTCGTTTGATTTGCCTAATTCTTCATCTTCATTCGGTGGTAATGAATCTGGGTTTGTTTGTTTAGGGTTTAGTGTTGGTAATTTGTTTAAGGTCTCAGGACAGTTTAGTAGTTGTTCAAAATAATTCGCAAGTTCTTTGCAATTGTCTTGGTTATTTAGAGCTAATTGTCCGTTTTCCTTTTGGAAGCAAATATTTTAGGTTGATTGTTTTCATATTTTCTTTTAGTTTGTCTATTTAGCTTCTGTTTTCCTGTATTTTTTTCTTTCCCTAGTTGGGCGTTGAAAACACCCAATAGTATTTTCACATGGTTAGAGGGAATTTTAGAGATAGTCTTTTCCAGAAATTCCCAGAATTTATTTACTTTTTCAGGATTAGATTTATTTTCTTCGTTAACTGGGAAGTATGCCTTCATTAATGTATAGTTTTTGTTAGCACACTTGAGGGATAGTGTCATATGTCGATTATTTACTGGCTGGAGATTAGTTATAGAACAAATAATGTTTCTTGATATAGCGAAAGCAACACCAATATATATATATATATATATATATATATATATATATATATATATATATATATATATATATATATATATATATATATATATATATATATATAATTAATAATCAAACTGGAACCAACTGGACACGTACTCTACACTCGATGTGGCGGAATTGGATTCCTCATCAATCGAAAGCTGAAGGACAGTGTGGTAAAATTTGAAAGTACATCCGACCGATTAGCCCAATGCGTCATTCAGCTGAATAAAAAGTTTAGGCTTCAAATCGTGCAAGCTTATGCACCAACTATAAGTCACAGGGATGAGGAAATTGAGGAATTTTATGATGAGGTGGCCCAGCTTTTATACAAGGAGAAATGTAGGTACAAAATCCTGATGGGTGATTTTAATGCCAGAATTGGAACAACAAGAACAGACGAAAATGCAACTGGCCTATATGGAACCGGTGAGCGAGACAATAGAGGTGACAGATTAGTTGATTTTGCTGAAGGACAAGAACTATATATTATGAATTCATTCTATAAGAAAAATATCAGCAGAAAATGGACATGGAAAAGTCCATCTGGGCTCACAAGCGAAATTGACTACATCATGACCAACGATAAAACAATATTTACCAATTGTACTGTCCTTAACAATTTTAATGTTGGAAGTGACTACCGAATGGTACGAGCAAGGGTTCGGATTGACTGTCGAAAAGAGCGCGAAAGAATGGTAAGATCAAAGAAGGGCAAGGTGGATTCTGGAAAACTGCTGGAGAGAGGAAGCGATTTTGAAATTGCTTTGTCAAACCGGTTTGCTGCGTTACAAGATCCAGAGGAGGTGGAAATATCAGTTCAATATGAAGAAATCGCCAACAATGTACTTCAAACGGCTGCTTCAATAGCACCAGAAGAAAAATGTCTCAAACAAACAAAAATCTCCAGTGAGACCATTGATTTAATGAAGAAACGGCGAGCAATCAGAAATGCAGGTAGTTCTTTTGGCAGGGTCGAGTACACTGAGCTCTGCAAAACTATAAGAAAACGTATCAGAGAGGACACGCGCCGATTCAATATGCAGCTAGTGCAAAAAAACCTGGAAGAAAACAAAGGAATTAACAAAGCTAAACAGAAGCTGAGAAACAAAAGAACGCAAATATATGCTTTAAAGCGTGAGGATGGCACAGTGTGCAGGGCGCGCACCGAAATGTTAGAGATTGTCAGAAGGTTTTATTCCCAGTTATATGAAGATCAGAGCCAGTCAGGGACAGCAATACCCACGGAAGAACAATATATAATGCCAGATATCCTAGTGGAGGAAATAACAAATGCTATAGAATTCATGAAGAACGGCAAGGCTCCAGGAAAGGATAGTGTAACTGTCGAAATGCTAAAAGCTGGTGGTCGGACGTTACATAAAACACTGGCAAAATTATACTCAAAATGTCTCAAAGAACAAAAAGTACCTGACTTATGGAAAAATGCAGAAGTGATCCTTTTACATAAAAAAGGAGCACAGGAAGGTTTAAAGAACTACCGTCCAATAAGCCTCCTATCAGTAATGTACAAAGTTTTCACTAAGATAATTTCTAAAAGAATATTAAAAAAACTGAATGACGCACTACCAAGAGAACAAGCAGGATTCAGAAGTGGATTCAGTACAAAGGATTCACATCCAGGTTGTACAGCAGGTCATAGAAAGGCACAACGAATACACCATGCCACTGTGCCTGGCTTTTATCGACTACGAAAAAGCATTTGATTCCATCTCAAAGCATGCGATAATGGATGCACTGCTTAGCCAAGGTGTAGAGAGAGCCTATGTAAACCTATTAGAATCGATATATGATGGAGCTACAGCCACAATTCACCTTGATGATCTTGAAGTGGGAATTAATATAGAACGAGGTGTACGGCAGGGTGACGCAATATCGCCTATTCTTTTCTCGGCTGGCCTTGAGGAAGTATTCCGTAAACTGGATTGGGAACAGGATGGTGTAAAGATCAATGGTGCAAACTTAAACCATCTTAGATTTTCAGATGATATTTTTCTCATTTCACAAGACCCAGAGGAGTTGCAAAGACGCATACAAGAACTGCAAAGGGCTGGCGAACCATTTGGCTTGAAAATAAACCTGAAAAAGAGTCAGGTTATTTTCAATAACTTCGCTCAGGACAGAAGAATTTCAGTTTTAGGAAGGGATTTAGAGATTGTGGATAGCTTTATATATCTTAGGCAGAGGATTTCAATGGAGGGGAATACCGCCCGGGAGGTGGAACGGCGTGTTAAATGTGGCTGGCAGGCATTTGGTAGGCTCAACATAGTGTTTAAGAGCAGACTCCCACTTTGCCTGAAAAGAAAAGTATTCGATCAGTGCGTTCTACCCGTTATGACATACGGAAGTGAAACCTGGACACTCACATCGCAATCAATTCAAAAACTTCGGGTGGCACAGAGGGGAATGGAAAATGTATGCTTGGCATTACAAGACGAGACAGAAAGTCCTGTGCATGGATCAGGGAACAAACAAAAGTCTGTGACATCATTGGAAGAGTAATGTAAATGGAGATGGGCAGGCCATATAGCGAGGCGATGGGACGACAGATGGACCAAGGCAATCCTGGAGTGGACCGCTTGATCGCAAACGTCCGCGAAGAAGGCCGAAAGCACGATGAATTGATGACATCGTTAAGTATATTGGACCCGAGTGTCAGAGGAAAGCCCAGGACCGTGAAGGTTGGAAGCATGCTGAAGAGGCCTTCATCCTGCAGTGGATCGATACGGGCTGATGATAATGATGATATATATATATATATATATATATATATATATATATATATATATATATATATATATATATATATATATATATATATGTACTGCAGCAACGAACCCGAATCACAAACACCAAAAACCTCTACATTCGCTAAAAGTCACTCTATGGGGTGCAATGTCAGCGCGAGGAATACTCGGCCAATGTTTGAAGACGGTGGGGGACGCATAGTTACCGTCAATTTTAGACTATTGTTTGGTATCTGAACTGCAAAATTTTTCTGGTTATAATTACAGAACATGGTTTCAACAGGACTGGGCCACGTCACACGTCACCCACTTCTTTTGCTCTTTGTTTAGATAAGTGTCATGAGATGTTACATACGTGTTACATTTAGATGACATTATTTTTAAAAGGTAATTTCCTAAAATGTTTATTTCAATAATCAACAACGGTTCTTTCATGGACTTGTCTCTTTTATTTATATCGGAAAAGGAAACTTTTTTCGGGACACCGGGTACCGTTCAACATCTAAACATTCCCAAAAAAGAGAAGGAATTCGATCATCCCCTAACACATCATACGATACGCACACCAATATTATGGTTATTTCCAACCTCCGCCATCAAAAACCCATGTAAACGTTATGTAGGTCTCCGTCCCTTATTGAGGGTTAAATTTTTAAGATACGTGACACTATTTAAAATCACATTAAGTGGAACCACATGCCAGAACGTTTTTTTTTCGACTTCGAGCATCGAGCTGAGGAAAAACGATTCGGTACAGATGGAGATGGTTAAATATTGTTTGGGTCATTAATTTTGTGAGTTTAATGGTGATTGGGGGTGAGCGTCGTTGTTATTGTTGAGACATCCTGGAGCAAACAAATTTTCTGGATGATTGGAAGTGTTTTCGTAGTTCATAAATATATCAGATATAAATTGAATTATACTAGATAAAGAATTATGCTAACTTTTGTTTAACGAGGACTGTCTGAAAAGTTTTCAAGTCAATTTCAACGTAGTCACTTCGCAATACAAGACATTTAAGCCAACGACGTTTCAACGTCTTAGTAACCTCAATATAATATGATCTACAAAATATACTTTTAGCTCAGCTACCACTAACTTGACGTTTAATAACAGGTCTTCCAAATTACCTTAGTTCTAGTCTCATTTCAGAAGTATAAAATTTATAAAAAGGAATCGTACAACAACGCACTAAAATTGTTGAATTATTTTACGAAAATGTTTTTTGGAAAATTACGTGATATTTACGGTTTGCACAATCATCCGTTTGAAAGTACTATCCATCGAATTGTTTAAAAATTTCAAGAAACTGGTTCGATGGAAGATAATAAAAGAGCAATATATAGTCGTAGTGGACGTTAACGAGAGCATATTGATTTGATACTTGAAAGTGTTGCTGAAGACCCAGAAATTTAGTCGAAGTTTACAACAATTTGGACTGGATAATATTTTGATAAAGTATATTATAAATTTGTTAAAAGCTCTTCATATAGAGGACTAATACACTAATATACTAATACTATAGGACAATAATATAGGACAGTGATGATTTCTTTTTCATTATTACTGACAATACTGTACACGTTCTTAATACCTTTTGGTACAAGCACTGATAACGGTTTAGGATTCATGGAAATACCAATATCATCTCCATTAAAAATCCTTGTAGGATCTATATATAGTCTAAAGGTCTTCATCCCTTGAATCTTCAGTGAAATAGTCAGAAAGTCCTTTAAACCATCCATATATCCCTAGTGTTGTCCGGGTTAGAGACAAGTTTTCAGAAACTCCTTCAAAAACATTGGAATGATGTTTTCAATAAACTTCTACAGACGAGATTTTTATTTTACAGTTTTTGATGTCTTAGGATTAACTTTAGATTCAGGGCAGGATCTGCCCGGTCGAAACCCTGCTTTATATTCACCAATTTTAGGTTCTAACTATGTCTGTGCTCTATCTAGTGGACATTGAGATATAATCTTGTAATAAACTGGGAGAAGAGATATCCCTCTGTAGTTGTTCTTGTGTAGTGGATGGATTAGAGCATCTTTCCAATCTTCCGGAATCCGTTCGGTTCGCCAAACTTCTTGTAGAAATTTGGTTATTTCCTTAATTGTACCTGGACCAGCGGATTTCAAAATTTCAGTAGTGATTCCATCTTCGCCAGAAGCTTTGTTATTTCTAAGTCGCTTGATTTGCCTAATTATTTCATCTTCATTCGGTGGTAATGAATCTGAGTTTGTTTGTTTAGGGTTTAGTGTTGGTAATTTGTTTAAGGTCTCAGGACAGTTTAGTAGTTGTTCAAAATAATTCGCAAGTTCTTTGCAATTGTCTTGGTTATTTAGAGCTAATTGTCCGTTTTCGTTTTGGAAGCAAATACTTTGGGGTTGATAGCCTGTTCATTTACTTTTAACTGTTTTGTAAAAGTTTCGGGTGTTATTTTTGTGGAAATCTGTTTCTATTTCATTAAGTTGATTGTTTTCATATTTTCTTTTAGTTTGTCTATTTAGCTTCCATGTTTCTTTTCTGTCTTCCAAAAAGATGTTATATTGTATTGCTGTTTTTTTGGCTGTTCCAATCTTTGAATGCTTTACTTCGGCTTAATACTGCTTGCTCGCAAACTTCATCCCACCACCGATGTTTTCTATATTTTTGTAAAGGGACCAACTTTAAGGCTGTTTTAATAATTTTTTGTTTCAATTCTTGCCAGTTCTGTGCTGGTTGTTTATCAAGCTCTTTTGTAAGGGCTGGTTTTATTTTCGTTGGGTCGAACTTTGGTATTAGCAGACTCTTTTGAATAAGTTTTCGAGGTTTTAAGCTAAGTTTGATTCTAGTCAAATCCGTGCTACCTTTATAGCGTCTTTAGGTACGCTTTGACCTGCAAAGAGCACCAAAGTTGGTGCTAGATTACCGGCTGCATTTGCAGTGACGAGGACAGTGACGTTTTCTTTTTCATTATTACTGACAATAGTTTTGGTGCACAAGCACTGATGACGGTTTAGGATTCATAGAAATACCAATATCATCTCCATTAAAAACCCTTGTAGGATCTATATATAGTCGAAAGGTCTTCATCCCTTGAATTTTCAGTGAAATAGTCAGAAAGTCCTTTAAACCATCCACGTATCCCTAGTTTCGTTAGTGTTGCCCGGGTTAGAGACAAATTTTCAGAAACATTGGGATGGCGTTTTAAATAAACTTCGAGCCAAGACCTTCTTGGCTTATTATCGATGAATGGGGTTTTTCGCTTATCGTTATCACATAAAACTTTTACACTTTCAACTAATTTTTGTTTGGTTACAGGGAACCCCTGCAACAATAAAAAATCCATTCCACTAACTCATTTTCTTTTTGATCATTCAGAACAGTTGATTGTCCTGGTGGTTTGTCTCTATATTTTTTTTTTGTTTTTTTGCTCTGAATGTTGACTCCGGTATGTTATATTTTCTGGAAACGTCGGCAACTTTCATTCCACCGAGAGCTTCTGCGACTGCTAATTTTACGTCAGCTTTATTATAATTATACCGAATATTTTTGTTCATTTGTTATTTATTTTTTTGTTTATTAACTTTCTATTTATTATGTACTTTACCGTTGTTTATGTTTTTGTTTTGAGATAGCTTTACAAACAGCACAGTTTTTAGAGGTTAGAGCAGTATCGTTAGCATTCGCAGTAATGGGCACAAGCGCATACAACTAGAGGCGCTCCCATTACTGCGGTTGATTGAAAAAATCGCGGTAATACACGTACGCTCAGTTTATTAGTGCCAACTACTGCGTCAGTAAATAATAAATAATAATCAATCAAAATTCAATTTGTAGTACATTTTTTATATTAAAAAATTATTATGTTACTGCTACCTGCGATAAATATGAATATTGAATCATTTATAATAAATGGCCTTTATTGCATCATACTAATGACAAGAAAAAAAGAAATACACAAAAGTATAGAAAGAAAATAAATGAAAATTCTCAATTTGTTGATCAGCAAGTTGGTGAAGTCTAGCAAAATTTGCTATTCCACTCAACCAACCTACCGATGTTAATCCCTAGATTGAAAAAAAAAACTCACTAATAAAACCACAAACATTTCCTCTCATGTCTCACACACATAGTCTAAAAAAACAATTCTATTACCCAACCATCCGGTCACCGCCAGAACGTCAAATGCCCATCAAACAATAATCTTAAAAAAATATAAAATATATTAGCAATTATAGCTGTTGAACTAAAAGAAATTCCCTGACTTTGTATTTGAATTTGTTAATATTAAACATTTTAAATATATTGGGGAGTCTATTTAATATCTTAATACCATTATATATGTATGATCTCGTAAACATCGATGTGTTGTAATGTGGCATTGTAAATTTGCTTCCATATCTAATATTCACAGAATGACTGGCTGAACGAGCTACAAACATACTTTTAAGTGCTTCAGAATTATTGTCAGCATTGATAACCTTATAAGTGAAATTAGCCATATGAAGCTGCCATCTGTGATCCATAGTAAGCCACTTAAGCTCATTAATCCTCTGAGAGATATGATCCCGTTTTCGAAGTCCAAAAATAAGGCGACAACAAGCATTCTGTACTCGCTGAATTCTACTCCTGTCCACAGAGTCGAGGCATGGGAAATAAATAAAGTCACAGTAAGTAAATTGAGAAAGTACCAACGACTCTGATATTAGCTTTCTTAAAGCCTGGTTCAAAATGTGCCTATTAGCATAAAGCAACTTAAGGTGCATGAATGATTTACGAATTAACTTGGATACATGATCTTTAAAACATAACTTCGAATGAAAAATAACAGTTTTGCGCACAATCAAAAAAACCAAGCCTCTCTCTGTCAACAGATATTGAAAGATTCGTCTTCAAAAAAACATAGTTAGATTTAGTACAAAATAGCATAACTTTAGATTTAGAAGAGTTTAATTTCAAATTATGTGCTAACGAGAGTCTTTTAAGGTTGTTTAACTGATTATTAATTATATTATTGGCTCTGGAGTATTCACGTGGAGGAAAACTGAAATATAATTGTGTCATCAGCATAAGCCCGTATTTCCATGTTCTGAACAGATCAGATGTATATACAATAAAGAATAATGGACCCAACACTGATCCCTGAGGCACACCAGAAAGAACATTCACTTTAGACGAGTTTATATGATTAACAGAGATATATTGTGTTCTACAATCTAGGAACGATTTTACTAGATTAACGGATGATTCGTCAAATCCATAGTAACACAATTTTGCGCACAAGAAGCTGTGGTTTAAAGTATCGAACGCCTTAGAAAAGTCCAGTAATACAAGCACGCTAGCTAAGCCCCTGTCATAACTGTTAAATAAATAAATAGTTACAGAAGCCAGAGCTGTAGACGTTGAAAAACCAGTTCTAAAGCCATATTGCGAATCGGATATTACTTTATTGGAGACAAAAACTCGTACATCTGTTTAAATAAAATTTTCTCAAAAATCTTAGAAAGAACTGGAAATATGCTAATAATACGCAGGTCAGAAAACGAAGAAGGCTTATCATGTTTCGGAAGAGGAATCCCTACAGCTTGCTTCCAAATTAGAGGAAAGTAGTTTTGCTCTATGCAGCTATTAATTATATTAAGTATATATACATCAAGAAAGGGACTGCAATACTGTAGCATCCGCAGAGAAATATTATCAGCACCTGTACCATCTTTTTTTAACTTTAATAACATATCATGCACTACCCTCTCATCCACCAATTGGAACGAGAATGCGCCTGCCGAGGGAAATTTATTCGAATAGTAGCAAGTAATCCTTTCATCGCAATTACCATTTACATCCGAAACAAATTCTCCAAAATACCGATTTATAAGTTCCGGTTTATTTAAGTTGTCAGGCAAACTTCGTTGGCACTTAGAACCTATACTAAATGTTTTTAAGGTTGACCACGTTATCTATGAAAAAAAAAACTTTTAGTGTTACCTCTTTTCACACACGCACTGGCACAAAAGGCATAATTTTCTCCTTCTGTTACCAGTTAATTTTTAATAACTAATAACAAATTAAAAAATTTCTGTACATGTCAAAATACTAGGCCGTTACATATTATGAGGTTTAAAGTACTAGCCATATTTTTTTTTTAATTATAAAAATTCATGTATCGTTTATTTTTAATATAACTAAACAAATTCGCAGTAATACCTACACCCGTAGTAATATCCTCACCCTATTTTACGAAGGTAAAATTTTTTTCAAAACGTCGTGCTTTTATCAATTGGATCAAAAAACAAACAGATGATTTTCCTCAAAAAGTCATCTGTTCAAAGTCAGATGAAGCACATTTTGAAAATGGTGGCTATGTTAATAAACAAAATTGCCGCATTTGGTGTGAGAAAAATCCACGATTAATTAATGAGAAACTTTTACATCCTAAACGAGTCACTGTTTAGTGTGCGTTATGGCCAAAAATTTGTAAATGAACCGTATTTCTTTCAGAATGGTTCTGGTGAAGCTATAACTGTAAATGATGTTCGATATGATCGATTCGATGATAGCTGGATTTTCCTGGATGATAGGTAGAGGATATAGATCTGGAGGTTCTAACAGGATGGTGCTACACCTCACTTATTAAGAAAAAAATTTCCTGGATGAGTTATTACAAGAAACGGCGTTGTTAATTGGCCACCAAGATCATGTGATTTGACACCGTTGATCTATTTTCTTTCAAGTGATGTGAAGAGCCAGGTCTATAAGAACAATTCACAATCGATTTCTGAACTAAAATGTGAAATTATTCGAGTCATTAGTGAGATAGAGGTTTGATTATGCCAAAATGTCATCCAAAAATTATTTGTTTTTAGTAAGCATCATTATTCACCAGATAGCTGTTAAAGTCTCAATTATATTCACAACATGGTTTCATTTTTATTGTCGATTGAAGCATGACACTTTTGTTTATTTAGAAAAATGGAAAAAAATTAGTTTCGAATAGTGATTATACACTTATATTTAAAAGGTTTAACATCGAAAGAGATCAAAGCTGAGTGGGATGAAGTTCATGGCACGTCCGCTCATGCATTTGCAACTGTTTATAACTTGGGTAAACGAATTTAAACGTGGTCGTACATCCACAAAAGATGAACATCTTTCGGGACGTCCAGTGGAAGTGACTACTCCCGGAATGATACACAAAATCCATGACATGGTTTCATTGACATGGCATGGTTCATGATGCTCGACGACTCAAAGTGCACGAAATAGTTATGGCCACAGGCTTAATGGTATAGTGTTTTCAATTTTACACGAAAAATTGGGTGTGAAATAATTTCGGCAAGATGGCGCGTTTACTCTCAAACAGCCAAAACAGTCTGAGAGTGAACCACACGACTCTGAGGCTATTTTGGCGCGTTTTCATCGCAATCCTGATAAGTTTCTGCATCGATACATAACTGTGGGCAAAACATGGATACATTATTAGACTCCAGAAATAAAGGGACAATCAAAACAGTGGGTTTTTGAAGTCGAACGGGCTCCGAAGGCGATGAAATCGGCCGGCAAGGTTAAGACCACAGTTTTTTGGGATGCGCGCAAAATCATCTACACCGATTACTTGGAAAAAGGAAAAACAATAACTGGAGAGAAATCAAGAAAAAGAAATAAAACAAAATCGTCCTCATTTGAAAAAGAAAAGGCAATGCACGCATGCCAAACCTATAGAGTTTCAATGGCCAAAATCATGAAATTAAGTTCGAATTATTACAACATCCATCGTATTCACCGGATTTGGTCCTCAGTGGCTATTTTTTATTTCCGAACTTAAAAAATACCTATCTTGAGGACATTCCGAAATCTTACTTTCGGACGGCCTAAAAAAGTTGGAGAAACGCTTGGAAAAGTGTAAAAGGAAATTATATTAAAAAATAAAAAAATCTACTTAAAATAATGTGTTTTTCTATCGTTTTCTAAGGACTTATTGAACCGCCCTCCTATAATAAATCCCCAATCAAAAAAGTATGAAATAAATATACAGCAAATATTAATTGTTCATTATTTAACAAATAAACTAATGAACATTGTTAAAACAATTTTTTTTATTAAAAATCACGCCAAAAGGGAAGTGGCATTGACTAATAAATATTTATAAATCTTCCCAACATAACTGTATAAGGGATATCCGATTATATATATATATATATATATATATATATATATATATATATATATATATATATATATATATATTTATATATATATATATATATATATATATATATATATATATATATATATATATAAAATCATACATAAAATATATTACTATAACATCCTGTAATCAGGATCACCCTGTAACTATAGTACGAAATATCTTATTAATTATTAATTATTTAACATTAAGTTACATTGCAACATAACATTTACTTGTATATAAGTCATTATAATTGACAGTGTAAGACATAACCGCCATCGGACAAGAATCTCGAATCGATAACAATGACCGACCAAAATACTGCCATGAACCGCGCTCGCTGCAAAAGAGGTCCCCAATTTTCCGTGGACGTGTACCGCGTATTCGTCATTCCTGCGTACCTTGACATGCTTAAAACGTTTCTGATTCGAACCGCGTGAAATCCGCCTATATTAACTTTTCAAAACGAACAACCTGGTCGTCGATTACGACACGCACCAAGTCCGTACCGAAATACCGCACAACTCTTTTGTGGCGATTTAAGTGAGACACCAATTTTTTCATTACTTTCTGCAGCCGGTGGCAATTAGTGTGTATACAATTTCGAACGGGATAATGAATAGAATATATATCTACACAAACACACACACACACACACATATATATATATATATATATATATATATATATATATATATATATACTCTTCCAACAATCAATACCTAACCAACCAGGAAAACTTCACAACCTAACCTCAGAACTAAACAGACACAAGATATTTGTATTTGCCTTACAAGAAACACGCATCACAGATGATGACATGGTGGACTACGGGTACTATCGTATATTCAAAAGCACGATAGACAAACGAGTTGCCAGGGGTGCTCCGCTTCTGGGCATGGCCTTTGTGGTACACAAAGGAAAAGTTAACTCTATTATGGAAATCACCCCCGTAAACAATAGACTGATGACAATGCGCATACAGTGCTCCAATAAAAAAATACACCATGATCAACTTACATGCCCCCACAAACAGGGACAACAAGAAAAACCCCAAGTCTACAGAGAAATGCTGAGTAACACTAGAAAAGATAATGGCAAAGGTACCAAAGGATGACATCAAAATTTTTCTGGGTGACTTGAACGCACAAATCGGTAGGAAAAAATCCATCAGAAAACCGTAGGAAAATTCCCCGGTCACAAATTCACCATCAAGAATGGCATAAGACTCATCGAATTATGCCAACAGAATCACCTGAATATCATGTCAACATCTCTCAGAAAATCTCCACGAAAACAGAGCCAAGAGATCGCCTATACAACAGATTGGTGAATTCCAGATAGACTACGTTGGGTAGAGAGATCCATGTTTAAGTCCACAGGGGTGCAAACATCGACTCAAACCACTACCTAACAAGAATCAAAGTCAAGTTCACCCAAGGAGAATTCATCAGAAGAAGGCACACCTACAAAAATTCGACAAGAAAAAGATTAAGGAATCCAACATAACAGAGGAATGGGAAAAGGAGCAGGCAGATACATGGGAAAAATTACACAAAAGCACAGGAACTGATCTCTTTGAAGAAGAACACAAAACACCCTTGGTGGGACTCGGAATGCGAAAGTGCATTGCAGCGACGCAAACGAGCATTTCAGGAGTACAATAGTAAAACATCCCCAGAACAGCCTTTTAACGAGACTAGAAAACCAACTTATCAGACCAACTAAGAGGAAGTAGACCAACTAAGACTCTATAGAGAAGAATTTCCGCAATTATAACACGAGCGACTTTTATAGGACTTTCGCAAGAGAAATCCCTGGATACACACCACAAAATCTATGCTTCACAAAGCGGAATGGAAGATTAGCGCTAACCAATCAGGAGAATTGTCAGCAGCTGGCACACAATTTCTCTAATCTCTTCAATTGCCCCGAACGCGACACAAGATTCCCCAAGGAAAGTTGTATCTACACCCACTCAAAATCACCACCATCAATACAGGAAGAGATCCACAGGCACATACAAAAACTGAAGAATAACAGGACATCCGGTGAAGATCACGGCGGAACTATCGAAAAACCTCGGTCCAAACTCACTGCGGGAACTCACGTAAATTATCACGAACATCTGGCAAATACAAAAATTACCAGATGATTGGAAATTTGCTCTTATACACCCGCTGCACAAGAAAGGAGACATAACAGATGTGAACAACAACAGAGGAATCTCCTTACTACAAGTCACTTACAAAATCTTCTCAGCATACCTTCTCCAGAGAACACAGAAACAACTAGAACACAAAATTGGCAAGTACCAGGCAGGCTTTCGCCCTGGTCGCTCGTACAATGAACAAATCTTTAACATAAAAACAATACTGATATACAAAGCTATCAGGAACGTCCCAATCATCTGCACGTTCATGAACTACAAGAAACCATACGATTGCATCGACCGAAAATCTTTGTTCAACATCCTAGAAGAACAAGGACTCGACCCCAAAACACTACGATTAATCAAGCAGACACTGACCGACACAGTCTCTAAAGTGAAATTTATGAGAGAAATTTCCGAACCCTTCCTGATTAAAACCGGAGTACGCCAGGGAGATGGGTAATCCTCACTCCTCTTTAACCTGGTCCTGGACAAAGTCGTAAGGGAATGGGAAAAGGAACTGAAAAATCAAGGATACTGGAAACCAATACGACTCGGACAAACCAAAAACAATATAGAAATCTCATGCCTAGCCTTCGCGGACGACCTAACCATACTCGCAGACAATGAAACAAGGGCAACCAAACAGATAGAAGTCCTCAAAATGAGTAGATGACCCGGTGAACTTTGTATCACCTACAATTTATTTGATTATAACTTTTGATCAGCGATTATCAGTTATAACCAACCTTCCAACTCCAATTCATTGAGACTACTGGTTGCATTATGTACGGTTTGAATTTCGTTAGGTTATTAAATGAAACTTGCTTGTAATTCAAATTAATTCAATGTCTTGTGTGTCAGTGTAAAGCTTTCTGATCAATTACGTTTTTTTGTTCTCTGGTGCGTAAATATACAAAGATAATGACTTTCCGACACGCGAACACGCGACATCTAGTTGTACAGGCGCGAAACACGGAAACTCCAAGTTAATTCTGTAAACTTCCAATACTGGCCTTGTGATTTGTTTATGGTCATCGCAAAGGCCAGACGCACGGGGAATTGCAGCCGCTTAAAATCGAATGGCAAGTCCGTTGGAATCATCGGAATACTCGGAATCAAAACATCCACTCCTTTGTATTTTCCCTTGATGATCGTTGCCTCGAGACTGTTATTTATTAACTTTTCACAGCCAGTCTAGTTTCATTGCATAGTCGAGGTTGATTAATATTACGCAACATGATGATGACTGAACCTACTTTTAATTGCAAATTGTGATGTGGTAATCCAGGCAATTCCAGCGAATTCAAAAATTCGGTGAGATAGTTGACTACCTCATTCTGGTTGATAACTGTGTCGACTGATTTGAAGGAAAACAACCGTCCCGGAATGAAATGTTGGTAAAAAAATGGGTAGAATCACTTCCCGTCCCAGTAAGTAATGAGCGTAATGGATTTGGTGGTTGGGCCAATTGTGGTAATTTCACTTTTCCACCCGCACAACACAATCCAGGAGATTCACCGTTGTATTTCAACGCCCTACAATACGGACAAACGACTGACATTTCTCCAGTTGTTACTGATCTATCCGCACCGTAATAGATTTCCGGATCGTAATGAAATGCATCTCGTGCTAGGTTCACAAAAGCATTGCGTCGGCGCAATCGCTCATGTTCATTGTGTCGTGCTCGCTGTTGTTGCGTTTGATGTGCATGAACTCGTTGCATTCTAAATCTATCCACTTGTCGTTCATTTTCAGTCGCTCTTGAATGTGATTCGGACATACCAATATGACTATTATCATTATATGTCGCTCGCTGGTCATCAGTGCGGTTTGCATGAGAGGTAGCTCGTTGCACATCTGACTGACTCTAACCAGCTATGTCAGCTCGTCTTCTCCTCGGCATTGTAATGAACACTACAAAATGACACAGAATTGTTTTCATAGTCACTCAAATCTGTCAAATGAGAATTTTAAAATATTGAAAACCTCAAACTAAATCCTCTAGGAACGCTAAAATTTGCGGTTCTGTCTAAATACAAAGACAGTACGGACGATAGGTCCGCCACGAACGCCATCTATTGAAAGTAATCCGAAGTGGGGATTCCATATTAAATAACCAATTTTGAATTTATCGATTTTTCAGCTATTCTTTTGGGTTTCCCCTACTTTTTTTAAACCACCCCTGTATCAGAGCGAACAAACAAAAGAAATTTTTTTTTCATCATATATATTATATATATATTATTCACTTATGGGCCCCGGTGGACCACGCGAAGTACAGTTAAAGGCGTTTGTTGTTGTTAGCCTACCTTTGCTCCCATACTGATTACATTCTTTCGCTATGAGCTTTTATCCTTTCGTCAGACCAAGTTGTTCCAGTCTTCCTACATTTTTCTGTCTGGCCAACCTTCCAAACGTCAACCTTGTGTCTGAAACAGCCTCTATCCTGAATTTCACTTTGTGTAATATTTGCTGATCTTAAGTCCTCTTTAATTGCAGCAATCCATTTTATTATTATTACTTCATTTCTACTTCTATTTTTATAAAATTCGACTATTTGTCTAGTTAGCCTACTCGGATTCATCCGTTTTAGGTGTCCCTTAAAACTTAAGTCTTCTTTTTCTCATATCGCTATGTATATCTGTGTATTGTTTGATTTCGTGGTTTTCTCGAAGTCGGTATGTTGTGCTGTTTATTTGTTTGGGGCCTAGGATTTTCCTTATGATTTTTCTTTCCCTCTTTTCAATGTCCTCGATGTCCCTCTTTCTATTCAACATGAGCGTTTCTGCAGCATATAGACATTCTGGCTTAATAACTTAAGTCTTCTTTTTCTCATATTGCTTTGTATATCTCTGTAATGTTTGATTTATTTGTTTTCTCGAAGTCGGTATGTTGGGCTATTTATTTGTTTGGAATGTAACACCTGACTACTGTTGTCTCGTTGGACGCAGTCCAAAGAAATCAAAAAAACTCCATTTATAAGCCATCCGACGAGAGGTCGGCGAAATTATGGGTTGTTTGATTGTGGAGAGGGACTCCTTATTCTTCGCGAGAGAGCATATGTCGGTACCTTGAGGAGTTTAACCACCAACAGACGAAACATGTGCTCTCGAATGTAAGGGATGAGTGGGGCTTCCTCCCGATCAAGCAACTAACCATTGCTGATATATATATATATATATATATATATATATATATATATATATATATATATATATATATATATATATATATATATATATCGTTCAATATATTTAATGATATCAGATTATATATTAATATTAGATATTTCTTGAGTTTTAGATAGTGGCGAAAAACCCAAATAAAGGAAAAAAGTAAATTAAAAAATAGATGTCAGATTGTCTTGTATGTCTTCTCGTCTTGTTTCGAAAACACTGACTTTCCCATCACACGTTATGTTTAATTATGATAGAAAACATCACTCCAGCTTATAAGAATTCAATTTCAATATCTGCTCTTTTATTATTCAGATCGGGTTTCCAGCTTTTTCTTTATAAAAATGACGTAAACTAAAAGAACATTTGCAGGAAAGCTATTTTTCGGGATGAATACGAAAAAATTACTCGTTCTTCAAAGAAATCGAAGCTCTTCGTCATCTATACATCAAATATTGGTCCTGACAACTTTTAGAAGATTATATCAAAAAATTAAATTATCTAAAACAGATGTTTCATTCTCTATTAGAAATAGTAATTCATGAGCTAGCTCTCTTGGTATATGGTGATGACACCATGCTATGTATTAAAGAAGACGAAATGGTCGACATAAAATCGGAATATTTCATCAGTTCATTTTAGCTCGTTCGAAATTACATAGTCTAATAGTCACCAATGTCAAGGTATTATAAAACAAGCAATTTCATATTCTTTCATTATCACATATAAAACCCAACTCAATATTTACTGAAACGTGAAAGCACGAACGCACAGTACACGAATAAGATTGTTTTTAGATGAAGTTACCTTAATTTTGACCTAATAACAATGTTGATTTGTTCAACATTATAAAATTACTAATAATAAAATACAGAATGCAACATACAATATAAATATTTGAAAATGAAAAAATACTTACTGTATAGTATATTCTGACTACGAAGGGTGTATTTAGCCGGAATAATATTTTTTTTTTTAATTTTTTTTTATTTATAAAACATCCCTGAGGAAGTTTTCCAAAATTACAATCTGACCAAAGTTGATCAATGAGTAATGTTGTACAAACCTAAGTTACTACAAAAGAAAAGATGATTTTAAGAACTTACTCACTAGTATCCCTTAAATTAAATCCAATAACTTAATTACACCAATATTAACGTATACACCAGCACTATGCTCTGCTTTTTTACTAACACAAACGTTCAAACCAACTCAAAGGGTTTGGTCCTCTTAAGTCTTCTGATTTGACTTGCATTATCAAGGAGCTGGATGGCCTCGACATTGACGTGCTGAAGAAGTCGCTGCTCGTGACTCTGGGCAAATCTGCTAATGGTCTGGGTAACGGTGTCCATTTCCAAGTCCCTATGGAGGTCACTGTTTCTGAAATATCAAGGGGCATTTGCAATGTTCCTTAGTACTTTGTTTTGGAATCGCTGGATTATTTCCAAGTTGTTCTTTTTGGCACAACCCCACAGCTGGATGCCATATGTCCATACGGGCTTTAGAATTTGTTTGTACAAGAGTACTTTGTTGTAGACTGATAGAGGGGAATTTCGTCCAAGCAGCCAATACATTTTTCTAAATTTGATGTCAAGTTCTTCTTTTTTCTTTTTGACATGAGCCCTCCAGCGTAGCTTGGCATCTAATGTTATACCCAAATATTTTGCTGTATTAGCATATGGTATTTGGATATTATTTATACTAACGGGGATATGTTGATTTCTTTTGTTCGTGAAATTAATATGGGCGGATTTAGACTCATTTAATTTGATTCGCCATTGCTTAGTCCAGTTGTTAATTTTATTAACTGAGGTTAGCAGGTTTATTGCCGCTTCTTCGTGGTCTACGCCTACAGCCATAATAGCAGTATCGTCAGCAAATGTTGCTATCGTGTCTGGGTCTAATTCAGGAATATCACTGGTATATAATAGGTAAAGGACTGGTCCCAATACACTACCTTGCGGTACTCCTGTTTTAATATTTTTTAGTTCAGAGTATGCATCTTCCTGTTTAACTCTGAAATATCTATCTGAGATATAAGACTTTAATAATTGCGCAAACTGTTTAGGCAAAAGCTTGTTTAATTTGTAGTTGAGGCCCTCATGCCACACTTTATCGAAGGCTTGGGCCACATCGAGAAATACGGGAGAACAATTTTTTTTTTCTTCCAGTGACTTTTCAATTACATTTGTTATCCTATGAACCTGGTCTATAGTTGAGTGGCTTTCTCTAAATCCAAACTGATGGTCTGGAATTATGTTTTTATCTTCAATGATTGGCTTCAATCTTTTAAGGAATATTTTTTCAAACAGTTTTGAAATAACAGGTAGCAAGGAGATTGGCCTGTAAGATGAAACTTCATTCGGTGGTTTTCCGGGTTTTGGGATCATTATCATTTCTGCTACTTTCCATATCTTAGGTACATACTTTAATCTAAAAGATGCATTTATAAGATATGTAAGTTTTACTATAGCTTTACGAGGAAGCTGTTTCATGACTTCTCCCGTGATTAAGTCAAACCCTGGGGCTTTTTTTGTGTTGATGTTTTCTTCAATTTCTGATGCAATTTCTTTTGGGGTAACAGGTCTTATGTCACTTTTTTCTTGGGCAAGATTTTCCCAGTCAAGTATGTTTTCACCTTCATTTGGCTGGAAAGTCCCTTCTAAATATTCAGAATATCTGTTAGCTTTTTGTAAATTGCTTTTTGCCCATGTTCCATCTGCATTTTTAATTGGTGGATTCTGCAGGATTGGTCTTTTTAGTGTTTTGGTAGCTTTCCATAGTGAATAGTCAGTTTTACTGTCATTTGACAGTTCACTTAGGTAGTTACTTATAGTATAATTTTTATTTTTTTGTATATCCCTTTTCAGTTGCTTTGTTGCATTATTTAATCTAGTTTTATCTGCTGGCGATCTAGATTGATGCCATATTCTTCTAAGCCTTCTTTTTTCGGTTATGAGTTCTTTTATTTCTCTGGGGTAGTTATTGCCTTTGGTTCTAGGAGTAATATTAGGTGTGTTATCCCATGCAGCCCTTTGGATAACGTTTAAAAATGTTTCCGCTTCATTGTCGAGTTGTTCTTCATTTCTTAAGTGGACTCTCAAGTCTACCGTTTCTTCAAGTTGAAGTTTAAAACTGTGCCAGTCAGTCAGTCGATTTGTCAATATAGGAGGAGTTTCCTTCTGTATGATGCTATCACTTAAGATCAGAAGAATGGGAGAGTGATCAGAGTTCATATCCCATGCCTCGGAATAATAAATATAAACAAATATTTATCAATGAAAATGGTTTTATGGTTTTTCGCAATAGTCTCCGTGATGATCGATACACTTTTGCGTACGTTTGAACCAATTTTCATCTTCCAATCCGATTGACATATCTCCAAAACATGCATTTTGAACGCATCAACTATTTCTTCTGGCGTCGAAAATCGTTGACTACGTAGCTTTTTCTTCACGCACGCGAAAAAAGGAAATCATTGGGTGCCAAATCAGAAGTGTACGGCGGATGACCCACCAATTCGATGTTTCGACCGATCAAATATTCAGTTGTTTGCTAATGCATCGTACAATCGTTTTGAACCATCCCGTTGCTTTAGTTCCTGTGTTATTTGAACCTTATATGTATGGTCCGATTCAAGATATTTCGTTGTCTTTCGGCAAAATGTTAATTGCCCCAATAAATTTTAATAAAAATATTCCTAGTTTCTTCAAAGTCGCCAAAGTCGGAATGGTTGAACTGAATAATTTTGGAAAAAATAAAATATTGTTAAATTATTATTATTTTTATTATGTATTACGAAAACATTGTCTATTAGTTTGTGTATTTTTAATTTATTTGTAGGATAAAAATAAATAAACAAATTTATCTATAAGTAATCGTTTTTAAGTTAATCGAATTTATCCAACTTTCTTTGGGAAAACTATCTACAACCTTCCTAATTAATGTTGCACTTAGAGTCGTATAGATGTTATCTGCTCTGGACATTGGATTTTACCTAGCACTGTCACAACTAGCACTGTCAATTACAATTACGCTTTCCTTAGACACATTGGACAAAGGGCTATTTATAAATCACTCTTCAAAAAGTTCTGCTGTGGTATCGCCATGGTAGTCCAAAGATAAATGTTTAATATTTTTGGAGGATAACCGTAAACAATTTGGAACCCATTCATCCTCGAAACCAGCATGTAAAATTGTAATTATTTACTCCTTGTTTGCTAGGGCTTTGGTCTAGCATTTTCTTGATGTATCTACCCATCCTTTTGCTGGCGTCTCATGTGTATCGAACGATGTTTCATCAAGGTAGATAATGGAATGATTTTCTAATCTGTAGTTTTTTTATAGAGTTTTAGTAGTCAAACCACCATGGTCGCAATCGTTGTGGTTTCATTAATATTTGTCTTTTATTAAGGGCCCAATATGTAAAACCTATTAGAGATAATATTCTTCGGAGGCTAGCTCTGCTGAAAAGAATGTTGGTTTCATCTTTCCTTAGTCGCTGTTCCAATGAATGTAATGCAGGCACAGTTTGCTCTTCATACATAGCACAAATTTTGCTTCGAATTAAGTCTTTGTCGTTTTCGTCAACACATTTTCCTATACCAGAATCACTACGAACTTTTGTGTTCGTATAAATATCTTTAACTGGAGACAACAAAGTTTCCGTTAATGAAAACGTTTCTGCTGCAGTTGCATTAACATTAAACCCCCTATTCAATAAAGAAACATACACATTTTTAACAATTTGCTTAGCATCGGGGGATAAATGTTTTCTTTTGAAATTAGCAATACCGGAGGCACAATGATCATTATCTTGCCAAGAACGCTACATTTTTAGCACATTTGAAATAATAAAAATACGATCGAAATTATAGAACTGCACTGTTTTAGAAAAGAATGCGAACTAAACTAAAATATTTCGAAAGTACTAAACCAGATATAAAATTAATTTTATCTTTTTACCTGCTATTTTATTAGGCCCGGTCCTGTTTACTTTTTTTTGTAACTTGCCGGGTTTCGTTACGACAGGGGTTGTTAACAGTTTATTGCAGCCATTCGATCAACGATATATCTTGAACCGCACTATAACACTCCCTTCGGTAACACTTTAACGTACCAAATGAATATGCTCTAGTGAACGACCATTACGACCTTGCTTTTGTTTTATCTTATTTATCTTCCACTGAATCAGTTTCTTGAAATTTTTGAACAGTTCGATTGATACTGAACCGTAAATATCACGTAATTTTCTAAAAACATTTTTCACTGAACGCCTATTTTCATAAAATAATTCGACAATTATAACGCGTTGTTGTATTGTGTACGACTCAATTTTTATAAATGTCATACAGTACACTTCTGAAATGAGACTAGATTCAGGCAAATTCACAACACATCTGTACTTTATTCAAGAATTTAAACAAACCGTTCAATTTGAAAGACCTGCTGCAACAGCACCTTAAAAAGTCTTTCTTATCTTTCAGTTTCAGAAATTCAGTTCATTACTATTTATACATGAAAATACACAGTGGCCTAGTGGAGAACACAAATTCTCAACAAACGGCAACAAACATCTCCCGAGACCGGTTTCTGGCCTTAAACTATCCATCAGTCTGGCTTCGAACGTTCGAAAGAAACTGAAGGATTGACTAGAGTTCAGATCCTTCGACAGAGTTTGGCAAGTAGGACTCATATACAAGATGACAAAAGCTGGCTACTCAAAGAAAATCTTCAGACTAACATGGAGTTACCTGCCAGACAGAACAGTCGGAGCCAAAGTCGGGAAAAACATTTCAGGAGAAAAAGAATTGAAAGCGGGGGAAAATTGAAAAGGGTGAAAAATTGAAAACTCAAAAATCAAGTTGTCACTGTATGCGGACGATATAACAGTGACAATCAGGCATAGAAGAGAATACATCATCTGCAAAAGACTTCAAGAGCATATAGATCAAATAGCTGACTGGTGACTGGAATATCCAGATTAGCAGATAGAACAGCCAAGTCATCCTACTGCAAAAAAGGAAATTGGTACATAAAACCAATATCGAAATAGACGGTGAAATAATACCATGGAGCCAAGAAGCAAGATTGCTTGGAGTTAAACTGGATTTAAAACTCACATGGGAAAAACACATACAAGAAGCGATCAATAACACCAAAAATGCCATGAACAGGCTGATATGCATATAGAGCCAGATGGATCTCAAGACCAAACTCCCCATGATTAAATATGTAGCAAAACTGCAATTAACATATTGTTCAGCTGAATGGGGATACGCAGCCAGAACTCCTATAAACAGGCCGACGCCAGCAGAAAACAGATATATCAGGATGGCAGCAAATTCACCATCATACGAAAGAAATCAAAGGACACACTGCGATCTAAATTGGGAATTCCTGCATACCTTTATGGAAAGGAAAGTGGAAAAAGTACTATCAATTGCAAGTAGGCATGAAAATCTAAAATTAAGAACGCTCATGAATTATGGAGAGCGAGATATTGCAACAGACCCAAATTTGAAATATAAATCCCAGCAAGATCAGGCATAACATTAAACAAGTACAAATAACTTAAATTTTTAATGATATTTATTTTTGGCTAAAATTTCATATAAGGAGTAAAAGGTATGGGACACAACTTGCAAATGCAAAGTAAAACAATCAAATAATATACTTTATTTCAAGTGAGTTTCCCTATATCACATTAACAGATATAGGAGTATAGTGCGGTTCAAGATATTCAAGGTTCAGATGACTGATTAATTATAATAAATTTTTAACAACCCCTGCCATAACTAAACGTAAACAGGGCCGGGCCTAATAAAATAACATGTAAAAAGATAAAATTATTTTCAAACCTGGTGTAGTAGTTTCGAGATATTTTAGCTTAGTTCGCATTAGTTTCTTAAACAGTGCAGTTTTGTTATTCCAAACGTGCTAAAAATGTGGCGTTCTTGCCAAACAATGATCATAGTGCCTCCGGTAGTGCTAATTTTAAATAAAAACTTTCATCGCCCGATGATAAGCAAATTGTTAAAAATATGTATGTTTCTTTATTGAATAGGGGACTTAAGGTAAATTCAACTGCAGCAGAAACGTCTTCATTAACGAAAACTCCGTTGTCTACAGTTAAAGATATTACTGTAAGGTCCGTAGTGATTCTGGTAAAAGCAAATGTGTTGACGAAAGCGTTAAAGACTTAATTCGAAATAAAATGTATGCTATGTATGAAGAGCAAACTGTGCCTACATAGCATTCATTGCAACAGCGACTAAGGAAAGATGAAACCAACATTCTTAGCAGCAAAACTCCCCTCCGAAGAATATTATCTCAAATGGGTTTTGCATATCGGACCATAAATAAAAGACCAATATTAATGGAATCACAATGATTGCGGCGATGGCGGTTTGACTATTAAAAAAATACAGATTAGAAAATCGTTCTATTATCTACCTTGATAAAACATGGTTCGATACACATGAGACGCCAGCAAAAGGATGGATAGATGCATCAAGAAAATGCAAAACCAAAGCCTCAGCGAACAAGGGAAAAATAATTATAATTTTACATGTCGATTCCGAGGATGGATCGGTTCCAAATTGTTTACAGTTGTCCTCCAAAAATATTAAACATTCATCTTTGGACTAGCATGACGACTCCACAATAGAACATTTTGATGATTGGTATATAAATAGACTTTTGCCTAATGTGCCTAAGGAAAGCGTAATTGTAATGAACAATTAAAAAACGATATATACTTCGAAAATACATATAAGAAAGACACTTAATATTAAAAAGGAATATGTATATGATACCACTGATACCGATATAGGACATACGGTTTTACACCTTCCCCCGTATTACTATATTTTTAATCCAATTGAACTTATGTAGCATCAAGTAAAATCCAATGTTAGAGCAAAAAACATTTCTCCCCCTCTAAGTGCAAGTATTGCAATATTAATTAAGAAGGTTGTAGATAGTATTTCCAAGTCACGGTCCCGGCAGATGAATACAACGTACTGGAAATCAACAGCATCCTGAACCAGCCCATCAAAGTAATGGTTCAAATCAGAAAACCCAAACACGCCAGTGCTATAATTGCCACAAATACGGACACATATAATCTCAATGTGAAGCAGACTCAGTTTGTGTAAAGTGCGCGGGTTCTCACCGCAGCAGAGAGTGCAAACTGGACCCCAGCCAACCGCCGAAATGCTGCAACTGCGGGGAATCGCATACAGTGAACTACTCCAGGTGCAGCGCAAACCCCAACCGGAAGCCAGCCTCGAAGACGTCGTCTCCAAAGCGGTTTCCACTAGCACCTGCAGATCCAACCTCCATGATGGCCGGATTTACAGCCCAAATGCAGCAAGTCATGTGCCTCCTCCAGGCACAAATTAACACACTATTCAAACTACAGCAAAAACCTTCTGGAATACAAACGCAAAGCAGCCAAGACGACGCGACCTCCGCCAGCTAGGTCCAGGTCCCGACTGTCAAGCCCCGCCTTCGCGCTGGTAATACAGTGCCTAAACTTACCGGCCAACCAAGGCCCGCCCCCATCTTCTTATTAACCTTCAAAGTCGACCAAGACTTTCTTTCATAAATCCACCTACAGAATCTACTAAAATACACAAACCAATAAACAATGTTTCAGTTATACATAATAATAATAGTTATTTAATCATAATTTAACAATATTGTATTTACCAAAAATTATTCAGAAGTTTAACCTCTGACGCCTTTTGAGAAACTAGAAATATTTTTATTGAAATTTATTGGGGCAATTAACATTTTGCCAAAGGGCAACGAAATATCTTGAAATGGGCTATAGCAACAAGTATCACAACAACGGCTGTGAAAATTTCTTGCTAAAAACGAGTAACCAAAGGTTGATAGGTCTAAGAGCCGAAAAGCGGAGGAAGGTTTTAGCCGGTAAAAATCCGACACTATCCGAAAAACAACGTGTCCTGCTTAAGGCCCTCTAGGTGTCTTTTAAAGATTTCCCCATCACAACAAAAAAAATTCTTGAGTTTCTTTCGAACGTTCAACTCATACCCTGACTGATGACGGCTTATGGCCAGAAACCGGTCTCGGAAGAGTGAGATTGAGAATTTTACGTGGAGCACAAGAAAACTTTTTCCTTGTTTTTTGAATATAGTATTTTAATAACCTAGCAATGTACAAAGAACAGCTATTAATTTTAAAATATAGTTAAAAGTCATAAACTAGAAAAAATACCGATTATGATACTTCAGACGTTTAAGGAAAAAATGGAAAATCGCCGCATATACCATTACGTCCGTTTTTCATACGCGTTTTTTTTGCTGATAGCCGGGCTCTGCCCTTGACCTTGACGGCGGCCGACCTTCACCCTCGGTGGCGTCGAATCCGCCACCGGCGTCGACCTACCCCAATCCGGGGGTGGGAAAATAGACGCGGTCGTGTCTAGGCGTCGTCGACGTCGAGACGCTCGCCAGGGTAAAGCCCGAATAATGACAGCGGGAGTGAGAGAGGAGAGATGGGGAGACGAAAAAAAAACGATAACGTCGAAGGTCTGAGTGGTTGAAAAAAAGTTGGTTAACGCGTACCAAGGTGAGAAAATTTGAGAAATTAAGGGAAAACGTTTTGTTTACCAGGGCGGTACAAAAAATCCTCGACCTTTTGATAAAATACCAAATTTCTTTTCTCTTAATTATATCTTTTGTCTAATACAAACATAAACAACAAAACTAGATCAATTCTTAAATTGGGATCACTGGCATGAATCATAATTCAATGTGAATTTGAATTCAAAATTTGACTACTTATCGGACAGAACTTAAAATTAATATAAAAATTAATAAAAAGAAAATAAAAGTGATAGTAACGTAGAAAAAGAAACACAGAATCCCTTTGGATGGAAAACCACTATAACAATTTAACAGTAAATATCGATAAAGTTTTAGGAAAGTTAATCGACAATAAACCGTTTACGAAATAAAACAATAGACCAACAACATTTACACTGAATATTATTGAAACTGTAATGAATAAAACCTAAGATTACACATACTCTACTGATTTTAAACGGCTGTCGATAATAAAAAACGTATGCGAAGGTCTCATAAACTTCAAAATATACCTAAATAAATTATATACAAAACCATACTTAATAATACACATTGTGTAGAGAGCGTACGGAAATGTTATATATGAAAATCCCCCCACGGGAAAAGCCCACGGAAGAGCAAATGCCAGATATCCTGTTGCATAAATGGTGGTCGAACTTTACACAACCTACAAACTGAAAATTTGGCAGGAATATTCCTCGTGCATCATAGATGTTCACTAAAGAGGAGGGTTCATAAAAATCAACTTCTAAGGAGGGTTGCGGGGGCATAGAAGATAAATATAGGCCCTTTTTCAAATTTAAGTTTTACAGACTTGAAATTTGACAGGAATATTTCTCATGCATCATAGATGTTCACTAAGGAGGAGGGTTCATAAAAATCAACTCCTAACGGGGGCTGCGGGGACGTAGAAGATAAATATACGCCCTTTTTTAAATTTAACTTTTACAGACTTGAATGTTCTTCATGCGTCGTAGATGTTCGCTAAAGGAGAGGATTCATCAAAATTCACTTCTAAGGGGGGTTGTGAGTAAGTAGGAAGTGAGACGGACAGAAGAATTAAAGAAAAACACCCATGGAATCGAACCAGCTACCTTTGGATTGACAGGCTAGTGACTAACTAATATATATATATATATATATATATATATATATATATATATATATATATATATATATATATATATATATATATATACATATATATATATATATATATATATATATATATATATATATATATATATATATATATATATATATATATATATATATATATATATATATATCCGTTACAAGTGAAAAAAACCAAATTGTTAGGTAATAATAAAACAACAAAATATTTAAAGGCAACAAATTTATAAAATGTATCAAAGTCCACTGAAAATTTTTAAAAAATGTGATATTTTATGTAAAAAAAATAAAAAATAATTATTCAACAACATATAGCTGTATGTTTTTAAATATAAATTTGTATTGTTTATAAAAATAAATATATATATATATATATATTGCAAAATAGTAAAAAAATAATAAATTATTATTATAAATGGCTAAAAAATCCCAAAAAAAAAACAAAAAAATAGTACTATTAATTAATTTGTCCGTTACTTTGTGATAGTTCATTTTTTAAATCGAATAAAATAATTTTATACTTTGTTATCTATCACTTTTATTTTTAAAAGTCGTGTGACTATAGTTTCGTAAAACGATTTTACATTCTCAAACACTACTTTAAAACTGTTAAAAGTGTTTTAAAATAGTGTTTGAGAATGTAAATTCCTTTTACGAAACTACAGTCACAAAAATTTTTAAAAATAAAATTGATAGATAACAAAGTATAAAATTTTTATTCGATTTAAAAAAATAGTAAAAGATAAATATCCTCTGAAATTTGAAATTTGGCATTGTATTGTTGTTGCAATTTTATCTTCGTGAAATCTATATAAAAAATTGTCAAATAGTAGGTAAAACTATAGAATTCTAAAAATAATTTTAATCGTAAAAAAATCAATTATTACTAAAGTTTAAGCATAGCGTCGCATAGCATCGCATAGCATCGCATAGCATCGCATAGCATCGCATAGCATCGCATAGCATCGCATAGCATCGCATAGCATCGCATAGCATCGCATAGCATCGCATAGCATCGCATAGCATCGCATAGCATCGCATAGCATCGCATAGCATCGCATAGCATCGCATAGCATCGCATAGCATCGCATAGCATCGCATAGCATCGCATAGCATCGCATAGCATCGCATAGCATCGCATAGCATCGCATAGCATCGCATAGCATCGCATAGCATCGCATAGCATCGCATAGCATCGCATAGCATCGCATAGCATCGCATAGCATCGCATAGCATCGCATAGCATCGCATAGCATCGCATAGCATCGCATAGCATCGCATAGCATCGCATAGCATCGCATAGCATCGCATAGCATCGCATAGCATCGCATAGCATCGCATAGCATCGCATAGCATCGCATAGCATCGCATAGCATCGCATAGCATCGCATAGCATCGCATAGCATCGCTTAGCATCGCATAGCATCGCATAGCATCGCCTAGCATCGCCTAGCATCGCATAGCATCGCATAGCATCGCATAGCATCGCATAGCATCGCATAGCATCGCATAGCATCGCATAACATCGCATAGCATAGCATAGCATAGCATAGCATAGCATAGCATAGCATAGCATAGCATAGCATAGCATAGCATAGCATAGCATAGCATAGCATAGCATAGCATAGCATAGCATAGCATAGCATAGCATAGCATAGCATAGCATAGCATAGCATAGCATAGCATAGCATAGCATAGCATAGCATAGCATAGCATAGCATAGCATAGCATAGCATAGCATAGCATAGCATAGCATAGCATAGCATAGCATAGCATAGCATAGCATAGCATAGCATAGCATAGCATAGCATAGCATAGCATAGCATAGCATACATAACATAACATAATATAATATAATATAATATAATATAATATATATTTATATAATATAATATATATATATATATATATATATATATATATATATATATATATATATATATATATAATATAATTTATATATATTATATATTTAATATATATTATATATTTAATATATAATATAATATAATTTATATATTGAAAAGGCACAATACCTGACTTGCAACAGACTAAGAACACCATTTCTAAAAACAAAATATGGTAACATCAGACGAGTCTCTCAATTCAAATATTTGGGTGAAATAATTATGAAAAATAGGTTGGAAAAATCGGCCAATAGTAGATGTCAAAAAATGGAAACGGCATTGAGACTTACACAAAATATTTACAACAAAAAATACCTATCTAAGAACACAAAACTGAGACATTACAACACAGTTATTAAGCCAGAATATCTATATGGGGCAGAAACGGTCATTTTGAATAGAAAGATAGACATCGAGGACATTGAAAAGAAGGAAAGAAAAATCATAAGAAAAATCCTAGGCCCCAAACAAATAAAAATCAAACAATACACAGATATACATAACGATATGAGAAAAAGAAGACTTAAGTTTTACGGACACATAAAACGGATGAATCCGAGTAGGCTAACTAAACAAATAGTCAAATTTTATGAAAATAGGAGTAGAGCTAAAGTAGAAATAATTAAATGGATTGCTGCAATTAGAGGACCTAATATCAGTTAATATTACACAAAGTGAAATTCAGGATAGAGGTTGTTTCAGATATAATGTTAACGTTTGGAAGGTTGGCCAGAGAGAAAAATGTAGAAAGACTGGAACAACTTGGTCTGATGAAAAGAAAAAGCTCATAGCCAAAGAATGAAATTAGGATGGACGCAAAGGAACTCTAACCACAACAAACGCCTCTAATTGTACTTCACGTAGTCCACCAGGGCCTATACGTCAATAATAATAAATAATATAAATAAACCAGCCATATTAGCGTCATAATATAAATATCATTAATTTTAAATCCTTCAGTAGTAAAACGTAAGAAAATTATGAACCGGTATATAGGACCTATTCCATTCAACTTCATGGTTCATGATTTGTACACGCTTCATTAGATACGGTTGTCATTTACATAAAACATAGTTTAGTTTTAGAATTAGATTAAATCATCTCTTGATCCTAACACGATTAGCAAAACGCTCGTCGAGAGATTAAATAAGGTGATATGGTGTTTAATGATAAATCTCTTTGAACATTGCGGATTCGAGATAAGCTGATTAATTTTACAAAAATGACGCTTAGAAATTCAAAATTCTAATTGAGGGAGCCTTTTGAAATCAATTTGCAATAAAAGGGAGTCTAGAGCAAGACGGTTCACTTTCAACTAAGTTGATTAATTTTGTTTTGAGAGCAACAGTTTGAGAAAGGAGGCTTGTAAATGAAGTACAAAAGTACTGACTGCAAGTAAAAGGAAAAGTTTATTTTCCTTTTATTATTATTTTATTTAGTTAAAAAAAGAAACAGTTCATATGGACTTACACGGAAGTAATGAAAGAAAATTAATTAACTAAATTTAAAACAGCACAAAATTAATTTTGGATCATTTGGTAGATCTGAAGGAAATAGTAATAGGAAAAGAACAGAAACAAAAGGAAATTAGGTCATTAAAAATATTCGTGCCGATATTCGTGCTCATACAACAATAAAAGTACAATACCAGTGTGCGATTTAACAATAAACTATCTGTAGAATTCTCTATTGTAACAAGAGTCCGCCAAGAGAACATCGCGTTAGCCATTCTATACGACACTACCATTGACACCATCATGAAAAAAGTCTTCACCAAGAGATGCGGTGATCAGTATGGCTTCAAATCACATGTTATTTTTGCTAACGAGAGTTTAATTCTTGCAGATACTAATGCAGAAGCCATATCTATTATTTGTAATATCAAACTAAAAGTCAAGAAATGAAAAGTCAAAGAAAGTCTAACAATGAAAAATAAAGGCCCAAAAAACTGAAGTCAAGGATTGGTCAATATCGTAATCCGGTGTGATAATCCGAAATAGGTGTGACTTGTCATGATAACAGAAGAATTGGTACAAAAACATAGGCTACGATGTACGTACATTACCCATGTACGCATAAAGGATACTACTCGCCTGCCATGTAGACTAATTCTGAGAGTTGAAGTTGCAAACTAGAAAATATAATGGACAGCATCAAAGAAAACATGGATTAAACGTATTGCAGTAGGCTTCCACACTCAAGGCCTAGCCATACAAGAAGCTAAAAACATTGTCACAACATACAACAAAGACATATGGCACCCTACTGGCTCCCAGGACGTCCCCAAAGCTGTTGAAAAGCTCAGAATTAAAAGAAGGGAGAAAAAGAAGAAAAGAAGGAAAAAAAAGGGAAGAATAGAGGGAAGAAACGAGGAAAGAAAAGAAGGAAGAAAAGAGGGAAGAGGCGGGGAAGAAAAGAAGCGAGAAAAAAGAAAGAAAAGAAGGAAGAGGAGAGGGAAGAAAAGAGGGTGGGAAAAAAGAACGAAGAAAATAAAGAGCTAAAGCTAAAGAAGCTAAAGAAGGAAGAAAAGAAAGAAGAATGAAGAAAAGGGGGGAGAAAAGAAGTGCAAAATAAGGAAAAAATAATGAAAAAGAGAAGAAAAAATGAAGAAAGCAAAAGGAAAAAAAAAGAAAAAAGAGAAAAAAGAATCAAGGGAAGAGGGAAGAAAAATGGTAAAAAAAGAAGGAAGCAAATTATGGAAGAAAATGATGAAGAATTAGAGGGAAAAAAGAAGAAAGAAATGAAGAATGTAAAAGAAGGAAGAAAATCAGGTAGAAAAGAAGGAGAATAACACTGGTGCTCATTAATTAATATACCGCAAGTTTGTTTACGGAACATTTATATAAAAATACACGTTACTGCTAAAGAAAATTTTGTTCGAAAATCTATCGGGTTTAATTGGTACATTGTTGAACAACCTGAAGATGTTAACCGCGCCCCTTTTCATAAATAATAATAATATAGTTCCTCAATTGCCGATATTAATAAAAATACAGCAAACTCCATTTAGAATAAAACTTTGTACAAACTTCTTTTATAACATCATTACTTTTATCGTTTGAGTTAACTACCTAACAAAAGTAATTACAATTATTAATACTATAATCAAAATCAACAAAGATCAAGAACCTTTTCAGTCTTGCATGTTTCAAAAACAGGAACAACGCAAAAAAAAACTAGACATAAACCATTCCACGTCATTTTCTCCCCGCCCGTCCAAACGCCCCCAATTTCCCTCATAATCCTTTTTTACTGTTCCTTTCGAAACCCTAATTTGAATATCTCACCACCGTCTAGCCGCCATTTCTGCTGAAAATTATGAGGCCGTTGCTTCCATCAGACAACCCTCCCCGATAATCGATTTTCCGACCGAGACCCAGACTTTCCCTTTCAGGGAAAGGTTGGAGTGGGTGGTGGAGGGGTTTGTGTTTTCCCCTGGCACCTAAATCTCTTAGTGCGGACGAAAATGTTTGATTTGCGTTTTGGTTGGCGGTAGAATCGTTTAAAGTTTATAGCAAATAAGCTTCTGGTTATAGGCATAACATTCGTTATGTTTATCGAATAATATTTCTTCTTCTTGCAATAATATTTCTTACACTATTTCAGTTAACACACACAGTTATTTTTAAGGTGTGTTTATTGACGAAAGACTTTGGGCTGGCAATTCCAATTTATGTATTTTATATCAAGACGTCTAAAGATTGGTTTTACTATACCATTGCCTTGTTATTAACAAATAAATACCACCTCCTTTTCCTTTCGTGACAGTTCTATTCTCTGTCTCTTCAAATTATGCTGTGTTTTTCATACCAGACGTAATCTGCCATAGCTCATGTAGTAAAACATCAGTTTTACTATTTCCCGTATTTCGCCTGTATTCCTGTAATCTAACTTGAAAAGGCCTTTTTTTCATCAATATAGAACTCTCTATATTCACATGACATTAAATACATTTTTTTCTTATCTGAACTTTCAGCTTTTTTAGCTGTTTGTTTTTATAAATACCAAAGAAGAAAATATACTAACAAGTATACTAAATGTCATATTACAAATAAAATTAAACAATAAATATATAATGACGAACTTACAATGTTTAACATTCAGTTGAAATGTGAAAATATATATAATAAAACAAACAGAAAATGTAGAACAGTACTCACACGTAGGAAACAAACGTTTCTAAGAAACGGTTAAAATTAGTGATATTCTTTTTTTCTCCCCATATAATAATCCTTTTAACGCCGTATTCATAGTCGAAATATCAAGATACTAAGAATTAAAAATATTGTTTTGTTTCAGTTTTACTTAAATTATTTTTTGCCATTGGGCAGAAGTAAGAAAGTTTGTTTAATAAATGTAATGTGGTGTATAGCATCCCCTGCGGTGAATGTGAGTGTTGTTATATTATATATATATATATATATATATATATATATATATATATATATATATATATATATATATATATATATATATCCAACATTAGAGTGATACGCGCATTGGAAAAACATCTTGTGCATTTCCAATCATTGTCATCAGACTGGTCATAATTTTGATTATAGCTCAATCAGGGTCCTAGCGACTGAAAATAACCTCACTAAACTATTGTTCCTGGAAATGTTTCACATCAACAAAGATAAAAATTTTGTTAACTCCAGTTCTCATATAGAGGGACTGAGTGTCGTCTATTGCAACATTTTGGGAAACTGAAAAGTAAAAAGAGGAAAAAAAAAATTCTAATTAAAATTGAAACAAAACTATATTTTTAATTCTTAGTATCTTGATATTTCCACTATGAATACGGCGTTAAAAGGATCATTATTTGGGGAGAAAAAAGAATATCATTGATTTTAACTGTATATATTTTCCTTAGAAATGTTTGTTTCCTACGTGTAAGTGTTGTTCTATATTTTCTGTTTGTTTTATTGTATGTATTTTGGTATTTTAACAATTCAACTGAATTTTAAGTATTATAAGTCCGTCATTATATATTTATTATTATTATTCACGTATGGGCCCGGGTGGACCACGCGAAGTACAATTAGAGGCGTTTGTTGTTGTTAGTCTTCCTTTGCGCCCATACTAATTTCATTCTTTCGCTATGAGCTTTTTTTCTTTCGTCAGACCAAGTTGTTCCAGTCTTCCTACATTTTTCTCTCTGGCCAACCTTCCAAACGTCAACCTTGTGTCTGAAACAGCCTCTATCCTGAATTTCACTTTGTGTAATATTTGCTGATCTTAGGTCCTCTTTAATTGCAGCAATCCATTTAATTATTTCTACTTTAGCTCTACTCCTATTTTCATCAAATTCGACTATTTGTCTAGTTAGCCTATTTGGATTCATCCGTTTTATGTGTCCGTAAAACTTAAGTCTTCTTTTTCTCATATCGCTATGTATATCTGTGTATTGTTTGATTTCTTGGTTTTCTCGAAGTCGGTATGTTGTTGTATTTATTTGTTTGGGGCCTAGAATATTTCTTATGATTTTTCTTTCCTTTTTTTCAATGTCCTCGATGTCTTTCTTTCTATTCAAAATGAGCGTTTCTTCCCCATATAGACATTCTGGCTTAATAACTGTGTTGTAATGTCTCAGTTTTGTGTTTTTAGATAGGCATTTTTGGTTATAAATATTTTGTGTAAGTCTCAATGCCGTTTCCATTTTTTGACATCTACCCTTATTGGCCGCTTTTTCCAACCCATTTTCCATGATTATTTCACCCAAATATTTGAATTGAGAGACTCGTCTGATGTTACCATATTTTGTTTTTAGAAATGGTATTCTTAGTCTGTTGCAGGTCATGTATTGTGTCTTTTCAAAGGAAATTTGAAGTCCTACCTTTTCTGCTATTTCTTTTAGGATTTCAATCTGTTTCTGTGCCGTTAATACATCTTGAGCCAAAATTGCTAGATCATCAGCAAACGCCAGACAATCAATTTTGATATTGGTTCTCCCCAGTTTAATGGGCTGGTCAATATTCAGGGCCGACTTTTTTTCACGCCACTCCTGTATTACTTTTTCTAGAACACAGTTAAATAAGAGTGGCGAGAGTCCATCCCCTTGTCTCACTCCAGTTTTAATTTCGAAGGGCTCTGAGATGTCACCCATGAATTTAACTTTTGACCTTGTGTTAGTTAATGTTGCTTTAATAATTGCCAGCGTTTTCAGATCTAGTCCTTGTTCTTTCAAGATTCGGAACAAAGATTCGCGGTCTATAGAATCATATGCTTTTTTGAAATCCACAAATGTACAGACGAGATATTTATTGTACGGTTTTTGATGTCTTAGGATCAACTTTAGATTCAGGATCTGTTCAGGGCAGGATCTGCCCGGTCGAAAACCTGCTTGATATTCACCAATTTTAGGTTCCAACTGTCCTTGTGCTCTGTCTAGTAGACATTGAGATAGAATCTTGTAACAAACTGGGAGAAGAGATATCCCTCTATTGTTGTTTACATCCGTTCTATCTCCTTTCTTGTGTAGTGGATGGATTAAAGCATCTTTCCAATCTTCCGGAATCCGTTCGGTTCGCCAAAGGTCTTGTAGACTTTTGGTTATTTCCTTGATTGTACCTGGACCAGCGGATTTCGAAAGTTCAGCAGTGATTCCATCTTCACCAGAAGCTTTGTTATTTTTAAGCCGCTTGATTTGCCTAATTATTTCATCTTCATTCGGTGGTAATGAATCTGGGTTTGTTTGTTTAGGCTTTAGTGTTGCTAATTTGTTTAAGGGTTCAGGACAGTGTAGTATTTGTTCAAAATATTTCGCAAGTTCTTTGCTATTATCTTGGTTATTTAGAGCTAATTGTCCGTTTTCCTTTTGGAAGCAAAGACTTTGGGGTTGATAGCCTGTTAATTTAGTTTTAAATGTTTTGTAAAAGTTTCGGGTGTTATTTTTTTGGAAATCTTTTTCTATTTCATTAAGTTGATTGTTTTCATATTTTCTTTTAGTTTGTCTAATTAGCTTCGATGTTTCTTTTCTTACTACCAAAAAGATGTTATAGTTTATTGCTGTTTTTTGACTGTTCCAATCTTTGAATGCTTTACTTCGGCTTAATACTGCTTGCTCGCAAACTTCATCCCACCATGGATGTTTTCTACGTTTTTGTAAAGGGACCAACTTTAAGGCTGTTTTAATAATTTTTTGTTTCAATTCTTGCCAGTTCTGTGCTGGTTGTTTATCAAGCTCTCCTGTTAGGGCTGGTTTTGTTTTCGTTGGGTCGAACTTTGGTATTAGCAGTCTCTTTTGAATAAATTTTCGAGGTTTTAAGCTAAGTTTGATTCTAGTCAAGTAGTGATCCGTGTCTATGTTAGCTCCTTTCCTGACTTGAACATTCAAAATCTCTTTATAATTGGGGTACGAAATGGCAACATGGTCAATTTGAAATTCACCTATGTACGTGTTTGGGCACCTCCAGGTCTTTTGTTTTGTTAGTTTCTTCTTAAAATGTGTTGACATTATTTTTAGTTTAAACTGCGAACATAATTCAACCAATCTTCTACCATTATGGTTAGTCTATTTATGAGCGGGAAAACTGCCGACTGTTTTCCTGTACTTTTTTTCTTTCCCTAGTTGGGCATTGAAATCACCCAATAGTATTTTTACATGGTTAGAGGAATTTTAGAGATAGTCTTTTCCAGAATTTCCCAGGACTTATTTACTTTTTCAGGATTAGATTTATTTTCTTCGTTAACTGGGAGGTGTGCATTAATTAATGTATAGTTTTTGTTAGCACACTTGAGGGATAGTGTCATAAGTCGATTATTTACTGGCTGGACATTAGTTATAGAACCGAGAATGTTTCTTGAGATAGCGAAAGCAACACCGAGATGTGGTGTATTTTTGAGTATTCTTTTGTCAGTTTTACTTTTAAATAGTCTGTAGTTGCCGAATTCCAAGGTGTCATCATCTGTCAATCTGGTTTCTTGCAAAGCTAAAATTTGGATTTTTTGCTGACTCAATGTTCGTCCCAATTCGTGTAGTTTTCCTGGACGCAGGAGAGAATTGATATTTACCGTTCCAAAGAAAGTTTTTGTTTTCGGTTTCAGACGTTGGCCAGAGGTCTCCGACTCCCTCTGAAAGATTTTGCGTTTAAGCCCGGACGCCCCACAATCCGAAAGTCCGGTTGTACCAGCAAAACTGGCAGAGGATTGTCTACCTCCTGGGGTAATTTTGTAGTTACTAGAACGCTTCATCTTGTACTTTGAATTAATTGTTTGAACCATGACGGTTCAGAGGTTAAGACTGGAGGGGTTAGTTCCAGAATTTAAATATCAGCCGCACCACTGGTGAACAGACGCTGACCACTCAACCGCTTGATACAAGTCAGACGCTAAGCGGATTTAGTTTTTTTTTTATATATTTTTTATATATTTATTGTTTCATTTTATTTTTAATGTGACTTTTTTGTGGCTGTTATTTCTCTTGAAGAAGTCAGAAAAAATTCTGACGAAATAGATTGGGGGTTATGAAAGAATTAAATCTCACATACCCAAGATTCTATATATATATATATATATATATATATATATATATATATATATATATATATATATATATATATATATATATATATTACATATTAATTAATTCTCTTCAGCATGTTTCCAACTTTCACGGTCCTGGGCTTTCCTCTGCCACTCTGGTCCAATATACTTAACGATGTCATTACTCCATCGGGCTTTCGGTCTTCTTCACGAACGGTTGCGATCAAGCGGTATCCACTCCAGGATTGCATTGGTACATCTGTCATCCCATCGCCTCGCTATATGGCCTGCCCATCTCCATTTCAATTGCTTTACTCTTCTAATGATTTCACATACTTAATTAATTTCGTTATTTTCGTTATAATCGTTTTCGTTATAAGCGTTATTAATTTCGTTAATTTCCTGATCCATGGGCAGGACTTTCTGTCTCGTCTTGTAATGTCAAGCATACATCTTTCCATATCCCTCTGGGCTACCCGAAGTTTTCGAATTGACTGCGATGTGAGTGTCCAGGTTTCACTTCCGTATGTCATAACGGGTAGAACGCACTGATCGAAGACTTTTTTTCAGGCAAAGTGGGAGTCTGCTCTTAAGAGGTTGGGTTTAAACCCAATGGTGAGCCTGCCAAATGCCTGCCAGCCACATTTAACACGCCGTTCCACCTCCCTGACGATATTCCCCTCCAAGATATATAAAGCTGTCCACATTCTCCAAATCCCTTCCTAAAACTGAAATTCTTCTGTCCTGAGCCAAATTATTGAACATAACCTGACTGTTTTTTAGGTTTATTTTCAAGCCAAATGGTTCGCCAGCCGTTTGCAGTTCTTGTATGCGTCTTTGCAGCTCCTCTGGGTCTTGTGAAAGGAGAACGATATCATCTGCAAATTTAAGATGGTTTAAGTTTGCACCATCCTGTTCCCAATCCGGTTTACGGAATACTTCTTCAAGGCCAGCCAAGAAAAGAATAGGCGATATTGCGCCACCCTGCCGTACATCTCGTTCTATATTAATTCTCACTTCAAGATCATCAAGGTGAATTGTGGCTAAGCAGTGCATCCATTATTGCATGCCTTGAGATGGAGTCAAATACTTTTTTGTAGTCGATAAAAGCCAAGCACAGTGGCATGGTGTATTCGTTGTGCCTTTCTATAGCCTGCTGTACAACCTGGATGTGATCCATTGTACTGAATATAATCGCTCAACCGAACGATATATTCGCTAAATTATCGACACATTCCGAAGGCATTTTACGCTACTTGATATTAAAATAAAAACAAGACAAAAAACTATGCGCTTGAATGATATTGTTCTGCAGGGGATGTGGTTCCAACAGAACGGTTCCACATGTCAAACAGCCAACGCAACAATCGATTTATTCCGTTCCTCGAAAATTTTTTCGATGAACGGACCTGTTAATTGACCACCAAGGTGGTAATTTAACATCTTCAGATCGGTTTCTTTGGTATATACAGATAAACCAGCAACTATTAACGCCTTGTAAGCCAACATAACTCGGACAATTGAGGATATAAGACCCAATTGATTGAAAAAGTAATCGGAAATTGGATTAACATTGAGAAATTATTTTCCAGCATTAATGCCATTGTATGTTATTTCACATAAAATAAATAGTTCAAGATATCTAATTTGGTAGCTGTTTTATTTGAACAGCTAGTTGTTTTAGATTTGACATATCAATATAAGAACCGATATTCAATACTTCTATACTCATCGAATAATAAAACAAATAAAATATACAAAGCATATGAAATATTTACACAACAATGAATAGTGAATTCTTAGGTAATTTTATAATAAAACTAAAACTAAAAAAGAACTAGAGATAAATATGTCGTGTCAAAAAATATAACAAATTAAAGGACAAACCCAATGTACTACTTCAGTCTGTCTCAAACAGCATCACACATTGGGTGTCTCACATAACTCTATAATCCAAGAAACAGTCAATGGAATAGCTACACACATCGTCGCCAACCAGAGTGAAAGATATACCTCGTATTTAGTCCTTCCATCCAATTTAATCCATGCCTGCGGGCGTTTTACATGGAATCTGAAACGCTATTCTTTTCAAAGCAACACAGTCTCTGTGATAATTGCGAAACTTAAATGCAGCTATGGAAATAAAAAGCCATGTTGCAACAAAGGCTGGTCAACGCGCTGTACGCGATCAACTTCCTTGAAGGTCAGGTATTTCCAGAATCGCCTCTATACATCCTCCAATCTTTCGATCCGATCCGCGTAAATAGACGATCCTACCGTACATGCAGATATAAACTTGGACAAATATATTGTAACAAATGTAACAATATTAAGGTTATCTCTAATGTCATTTATATAAATGATATATAGTTCGCTCAGTTCTTTCAAAATATGCATGATGTTTCAAGATAGTACTCAAGATGTAAAGACAGAATAGGACTGTGAAGCCCCTTCATATATTTGTTAAATTTACTCATCTAGAATACTTTAAATGTAACTGTAACAGAGCATTGTGAAGCTCCAATGGAACAATTTGTTGTTTTTACTCATCTAGAATACTTTAAATCCGGATTATGGCTCTCGAGTGTCAATAAAAATTAGTTATTATTTTCAAGTTTCCTCAATCCACTCAATGTGGGTTTGAGGTATAATGATAATACTCAAGGTGCAGTGCTTTTATTGAAGAATAGGATTCTGGAAACTAAACTGTGTAATGTGTTGTATTTAGTCATAAGATTTGCATATTTTTTAATTTTGAAAAATACATTATATTGTTAGTGGTCGTTCTCTAAAATAAGAAGAAGTTCACAAATATTATTGCTAACCTTTTCATTCGCGGTGAATAAGTAAACCCCTTATATATTGGCATGATTTATGCGTCAATTGGCCTTTTGACATTTTATTTTGAATGAAAAACTCGTCTGGATTACCAAAACATTTTCCAAAAGAAAAAAAAAATCTCTCCTTCATCAGTCTCCCACCTACACACACGCACATCGTACACCGCCCCCCCACCACTGCGCATGCTCGACCTACCTCAACCCCGAGACTGGTGCGCTTTCCCTTTCGCTTTTCCGGGAGAGCGGCGCCCCTCCATCCCCACCCCTACCCTCGTAATTTCTCCCACTTATTTCACCATCTCCCTTCCTACTCTCTCCTCTCCACACCGTCGAGCCCGAAAAGGACCGGCACCAAGGACGATCCCGGGCCATTCTGCAGCCCTGGTGAGGGCGAAAGGTGAAGGTCGCGTCCGGAAGGTGAAAACACGAAAAATGTTGTCGACGCCAGAAGGGTAGCGGGAGAAGGAGAACCGATGGGGTGGTAGATGGTAGGGTTAAGGATGGAGAGAGAGAGAGAGAGGAGCGCTAGTGAAAGGGAATTTCCTTTATTGCGCGCGTCTATTCCGGAAGGAAATTTCGAAGGGTGTTGGTGAATACAGATTTATGTCTAAATTTCCATTATATTTCAAATCTTGTGTGACAATTGTTTTGACACACAGTGCCTTTTTCAAATACGAAACTACAATATTATTTTGAAAAAAGCACTGTGTGTTGAAACAATTATTATACAAGTTTTAAAGTGTAGTGGAAATTTGGGCATATAGCTTGTACAAAACTCGTAATCGATGACACTATTGAAAAACAGTAGAAATACCACTACATAAATTAAATAATAAAATAATCAAATGGAATGTATTCAATAAATTTCAAATTTAGAGCTGGATTCGGTTGACAACATATGCAACGCTGTCGATTTTCAAATTTTTCTTGTTCATATTTATTGACATGTTTGGAAATTGGATAATCTCCTGATGATGTTAACATGGTTAGCGAAACGTGCGCCGAGAAGTTGAAAATAGTGATTTGGTGTTTAGTGCTAAATCTCTTCGAGTTTAACGTTTGGAGGTTATCCCATTTCTATCTGAACGTTTGCTTTCATTTTTTACCTTATGATCGAAAACAGTTCTTTTAAGAACTACCACAGTGTTATAGTTGTCAGAGTCGCGCTTGTAACATGCCAAATCATTTAAATAGTCGTTGTGAAGGGTTTGTAGTATTTCTGATAGACTATTTTGAACAAGAACCAGACAGTAATGACCTATTGTTACACTTTTTGGCTGTTAGAGAGGTTAAGTGAATTGCTAATAATTGGATGTTTAGTTTAATATATATTATAGAAACTACAATATTTTTTAGTGTGTTGTAGCAGTCTTAAGGTTAAGTATATCCACTGTTAGAACTATTTCACAAAAAATCAAAAACAATGAAGTTTTAAAATCACCTAGAAAGCGCAATTTTACTAAAATGATCACCGATACTACAACTTTGGATGCAAGTTCTATTCGTAACACAATTTATATCATGTATGAACACAGTAAGTATTCGTAACTTAAGAATAGCAGAAAAGACTGCCCTTAAACGCATATGTAGTTTATAAATAGGAACTCAATTAATTTTCATTTTCAGGACAGTAATTTTGATTCCTTATATGAGCAATTAAAAGAGAAACAACTGTTTGACGGATGCCATATGCCATTGTGCAACGTATTGAAAGCAGTAGGTTTTAAATGGAAAAAAGGCGATCCAAGACGAGGGCTTCTGGAACTTCTCAATGTTGCCCTCAAACGTATAGGTTTTTTGGGAGGTTATATGAAGAAAAGAAAAAAAGGAAAATTCTTCAGAATTGTACTGTAAGTCATTCATGGTAACCTAATAATAAGAGGAGTGTAAAAACCACCAACGTTGATGGTAAAAAGTAAGTTACATAAATATGCAAAAAATATGAAACGTATTGATTGAAAATTGTTATACACCATCATTTAGATACATCGTACTACATGCTGGCAGTGAAGATGGATTTATTGAAGGTGCAGATACCATATTTTCGCCAAAAAAATGAGCTTACTGATTACCACGGTGAAATGAATCATGCAAATTTGATTTGAAAACCAATTATTAAAAAACTTAAGTGAGCATCTTCAATTTTTATGGATAATGCTCCCTATCATAGAGTGTTATTAAACAAGATACCAAACAGCTCATGGAATAAAGCTGCCATTCAAGATATGTATGCTTAAAACTAAATTATTAAAAAGTGTAGCAGTGTACGTACCACAACTAAATTTATTATTTTGAGATATTTCCTAAGTGGACACTTTTCAGAAATAAACCTGCACGGAAATATTTAGGGGCGAGTGGGGAAACGGCGAACGCGGGGAAATCCCGAATGCAGTGATAACAGTAGGTTAGAAAGATATGACATGATGTTATTAGCCACCGTCTTAAAGATCACGCCCCGTGTCAAACGGAACGAAACGGACGCACACGCCGTCCATGGTATGAAATACATTTTTTTGTTGTTTTTCTTGTACTTTTTTCGCTCATTTACTATCAGTGCTTTCTGGTTTTAATTAAATATGTTCGCCACTTAACTTGAAAAGCTAAATAGCTACATATCAAAGGTTATATTAAGTTCCTTAGTAGCGGTGTTCATAAATCTAACCTCAATATTTTTTTAATACTTTTAAATTTGAAAGCGCGGGGTAATCACGGACGAATTGAGACTGGTAATACGAACGTTCGGCATTACCCCATACATTGTGCATTATTTTCACGGATAAACTGCTGCATCGGTTTTAGCCAAATCCGTTATTAAATCTTTTGTTAAAATGCCTGTGTGTGTGAACTAACAATAAGATATTTCCGATGTACTTATAACTATTATTGTTTGTTTTAGATGCCTCGCAAATAGGTTAAAAAAAACTGAACGAAAATACAAATTAGAAGATGTAGACAAAGCCGTAGAAGAGGTCCCATGTAAAAAAACTTAGTATAGGTAAAGCGTCGACTGTTTATTCGGTGCCAAAAACGACGATATATGACCACTTAAAAGATATAGTTATAAAACAACAAAGGAATGAGAAAAAACCAGTCTTTCCCGAAGCTCAAGAAATTGAGCTTGAACATCATATCCTACACTGCAGCAAGCTTTATTGTGGTCTGACATTTGAGATGGTGCGCAAAATTTAATTCACATTCGCAGTGAAAAATAAACTTCGTCATAATTTTGACCGGAATAAATAAATGGCAGGTAAAGACTGGTATTACGGCTTTATGAGAAGGCACCCAGTACTTTCCTGGGCTAAAACCCGAAGCTACATTGATAAAAATAATTAATGCGTTTAATGAAATAGAAATCAAGATTTTTTCAATCAACAGGAATCACAAATGTTCAAAGAAATTCAAAAATTTTGGCACCAAAAGGCCAGAAACAAATAAGAAAAGCGACTAGTGGTGAGAGAGTAGTTTTAGTAGAGTTAGTACAGCTGGTCAATATATTCCCCAATTTTTTATATTTAAAAGAAAGCGAATGAATGAACAATTACTAAAAGACGGTAACTCCAACATGATTGCTTCAGTGTCTGAATCAGGATGTATCAATGAAAGCATATTTATCGACTGGTTTCACCATTTTATATCGTTTGCGAAGCCGTCTAAAGGGAGTCTAACATTATTAATTTTAGATAATCATGAAAGCCATGTGAGCCTTCAGGCTTACACTTTATGCCGCCATAATGGTATTGTTTTACTAACCCTGCCCCCTCACAATTCGCATAAACTACAGCCACTACATTTCACATTCATTGGACCTCTTAAAAGTGCCTATAAACGAGAATTTGAATATTTCATGTCGGAGAGAGCTGGAAGAGGAATAACGCAGTATGAAGTGGTAGAACTATTCACAAAGGTGTTCAACCGATACAGCAATCTAGAAAAGGCAGCTAACGGCTTTAGAGCAGCAGGAATTTACCCATTCCGTCCTATTCAATTCGAAGAAGCGGTGACCCAGAGCCTGAGTTCCCAGCCTACTGAAACATCAGTGGGCCCACGTGCAGAAAACTCTAATAGCGTGCAAGTTCCTAATGTTGTAACCCCCGACGCACATGCCGTTGTAACTCAAGCCCGCATTTCTGATATTCAAGTTGCAATGGAGATATCGACTTCGGACGTACTTGCTCTTGAAACACCAGCTTTTGAGGTTTCAGCTTCCAAGGCCGCAACTATTGTTCCGGTAGTTGCTGCTGAGTCCCATGATTCTAATGTTCTTACTGATAGACACACTCCTCCCCTACAATGTTCCGATGATCTAAATTCTACTATAACACCAGAAAATAACTCTAATAAAGTTATTCGACTATCTGATATAGTAAATATACCTGTGATTTCTACTAAGGCATCGAAATGCAATATAAAGAATATGCATTCAATCATTTTGACTAGTACATAGTCAACAGTTTTTGAACGAAGCATTTTACATGTGCTAAATCTATCTAGAGATACTAAATCGACGACACTTACAAAACTTTCAACATTAATTATAATATTTTTAGTTGCTTAGTAAGTTGCATTTAATTTAGAGTAGATTTTTTTAATTGTTATTAAAGTTTAAATTGTAAAAATGATGTGCTAAAGTAAGGTTATGATGTTTAATGGCAATCTGACAACAGGGTAGTCAAAATGTTAATCACATGTTGATCAAAATGTTTCAGATCGTTTGTTTAAAATGCCTTTCTATTAAGTGTCGGTTAAATACCTCAGTTAAATAGAAAAATATAAAGTTTAAACAACATGGAATCAAAATTAACATTTTCTTTACACTTAATTTTGTTGAATAATTGTAAAGTTTTCTTGTTATATTTGTATGCTAGCAATGGTAATACCAATCATCGCGTTAAATTCAATTTAGGAATCGTCATATAATACGAGTGTTAGATCTTCAAAATGAGACATAATGATAACTACAAATGATAATGCGATAACACAGGTCCAAAAAATTTAAAAAAAACTGTTGGAGCCGCCGAAACTTAAACGTAATTTTAAAGTATAGAGTCTAGCAATACTCTCAGGTACATTAAATTATCAAAAGTACGTACAGTATTTCATGTACTCACATTTATAACATTTTCTTCTCAGTGGCCATTTAACATGTTTATTTTTGTTTTTTGTTCAATTAAAAAAACTTAGTAAATAAAACCTTTTTTTCGTTTTTCTATCGCAAAGAGACGTGAAAAATCGAGTAACGTGAAATAGTGACCCACAGTTATAAACACAATTGTAAAAATATGTGAAGGACATAACACATGGGCTGAAAAGTCCCGGGCCTAATAAAGAAAACACAGTTTTTTTGCTTCAAAATTAGCTTTATTCATCAACGTAATCTCCATCAAGAGCAACGCAATCATTCCAGCGCCGCTCTAACATTTCAATACCACTTTTGTAGAATGATTTATCTTTTGCCTCAAAATAGGCCTCAGTTTTAGCGATTACCTCTTCATTCGTGCGAAATTTCTTACCGGCGAGCATTTTTTTCAGGTCTGCGAACAGCCAGCCAAATCTGGCGAATACGGTGGATGTGGGAGCAATTCGAAGTTCAATTCATGTAGTTTTGCCATTGTTTTGATTGACTTGTGACACGGTGCGTTGTCTTGATGAAACAAAATTTTTTTCTTTGCCATATGCGGTCGTTTCTTTGCAATTTCGGCCTTCAAACGCTCCAATAACGCTATATAATATTCACTGTTAATGGTATTTCCTTTCTGAGGATAGTCGATGAATATTACACCACGCACATCCCAAAATACCGAGGCCATAACCTTTCCAGCCGATTGTTGTGCTTTCGGGCGTTTTGGACGAGGTTCACCAGTTGCTGTCCACTCAGATGACGATCGTTTTGATTCCGGAGTGAAGTGATGAATCCATGTTTCATCCATTGTCACATATCGACGCAAAAATTCCGGTTTGTTACGTTTAAACATAGCCAAACACTGCTCAGAATCATCAACACGTTCTCGTTTTTGGTCAACAGTGAGCAAACGCGGCACCCACTTTGAACAGAGCTTTCTCATAGTCAAATGCTTATGCAATATAAAGCCAACACGTTCTTTTGATATCGTTACGATGTCAGCTAACTCACGCAACTTCACTTTTCGATTATTCAAAACGATTTTGTGGATTTTTTTAATGTTTTCTGGTGTTACCGCCTCATTTGGACGTCCAATGCGTTCTGCATCATCGGTGTCTCTACGACCACGTTTGAAGTCAGCAAACCAATGTTTTATTGTTGTTTCTGACGGAGCGGAGTCCCCATAACACTTTTCAAGCCATTGCTTCGCTTGAACGGTATTTTTTCCCATGAAGAAGCAGTGTAAAATTAAAACACGAAATTGTTTTTGATCCATTGTTTTGAAAATAACAAAAGTAGCGTCACTCTTAGCACAATAACTCACAAACTAATGAATAGAATATCATGAAATTTTAACAGCTGTCTTTTGAAGGTTAGTATTAACTGAAAAAAAGGTGACGGCAATAAAACTAGCGCCATCTATGTGTTAGGCCCGAGACTTTTCAGCCCATGTGTTAGGTGAGAATGCAGATTTGGCTCCGAATGTTTACTTCCCCTTCTCAAACCTAAAAGCTCTCTGGACAAATACTCACGTCAAATAAATAAAACAAAATTTTCGTTTTTCGAGCGCAAAGAAACGTCAAAAATCGAGTAACGTGAAATAGTGACCCACAATTATAAAAACAGTTGAAAAAATCTGTCAAGGAAATAGGTGAGATTGCAGATTTGGCTCCCAATGATTAATTTCTCTTCTAAGAGCTCCCTGGACAAACACTCACGTCAAATGGTGAGGTCAAAGCCGAGACGACGACGCACCTTGCAGAGTTGGACAAATCGCATAATGAGGGCATTTAAGTGAACGTCATTAGTAGAACTCTTTGCGAGTTCTTTATAAGGTCAAGAACTTTTCGAACAACCTTCGTATATCAAGCATTTGTTAATATTCAGAAAAATATATGTGATCAATGGCAACTAAATGTAGCATGTAAAGTAAAGTAAAGTGTTTGGGTTAGAGGCGCATCAGCAACTAGGCTATATAGCGACTGGACCTACAGCTTAACGTGGGTTCCGAACCACGGTCATCAGCTTCCGACAAACCCAGGCCAGCACCCCCCTCGGGCTATAAACCCTTGGTTATGTGCCTACCCATAAGTCTATCAGGAAACCTACCGACTGGCGAGCGACCAACGTAGAACACTTCTCAGAAGGCATCCGGCCTTACCCAGCCTTTAACTGGAGTGACTGAGGGGTAATTCGTAGTCGGATTTTACACTCTTGCCTAGAAACAATCACAAACATTTAGGAAAGATAAACGGACAGAAGAAAGAAAAATAACCATCCGAGCGCTGGAATCGAACCAGCTACCGCTCCAGCGCGGATTCGGCAAAGCAGACGCTCTTACCGCCGCACCAACGCGACCGGCATGTAGCATGTAACATATTAAAATGTTATACATTATTCTAATGAAGAAAGAAAACTAATTTATTCTAAATAACTTAAAATAAATTTCCTTATATTGTAATTCCGGTCTTTTACTATATAGGAAGTTCACCATCACCCTATCAATTAAACTGTTGGGGGTAACTCGACCGCTCTTTGATACGTCGGCTTTTGCCTTCGAACTTCCACCCCAGCCAAATTGAAATTATTTCCGATATTCGGCAATAGCGATTTTGCGGCTTTCGAAACTCCTCTGACATTCCTGGACAAGTTAATGTTATCGGTACGGTAATTTTTGGCTCGCTAGTCGATAGATTTTATCGATTTATATTAAAATATTTACATTTTTTTTTTGAATTAGCGTTATGAAATGTCCACAATTTATTGCGTGAAAACTGCTTTTATTTTCCGTCACTTTCGATAAGATTTTCGGTCACTTTCGATTTTCCGTCGTCTTTTTCTCATCTTTCTTGAGTGAAATTAACTTTTCTTCTTCTTCATCTTATTTTATGTGAGTCAATGCCTGTTTTTCTTCACAGTTGTTCAGAGTATTTCAGATGTTGATTGTCAATTTTCTAAACATTTTTTTTGAAAGCGATGAATTTCTTTTGCCCTGTAGTCTTTCGTCGTACACAATTTTTATCAGTCGGTTAGTTTCTACTCTTTTTATATAACTGTACCATTCCCTACTGTCATGCCCTATGCAGGAAACGATGTTTAGATTATCATTTCTTTTGTTATTTTTGTTGCTTGGATGTTCATTGCAGTGGTGCGGAGAAATTGTTTTATTCATTTTGTTTCTGTCGCATGATCTAGGGTAGGTGGGTATAGTTTCGTACAAAGCAACTCAAACAACGTAATGAGCAAAGTCCAAAAAGAAGTAAACTCGAAAAGATTTACCAATAAGCCCCAAATCAATGTTTTAAACTTCTAGACGTACGTTTCGCTAACAATGTTAGCATCATCCGAAGAAAATTCAATCTAATTCTAAAACTAAAGTATATCAACCGTACTTTATGAAGCGTGTACAATCATAAAACGGTGAAGTTCTGAAAGCATTTTTTTAAGGTGAAGACCTGGTTATAGCCCAAAAATTGTTTATATTGAAGATAAACTTCTTTTGTAGTAAGACATGTTTGTTATTTTAACTTTATCCATTTTAAAATAAACAACAAACACCACTGCAGAGACTTCTTGTTTAGTAACATGAGTAAATGATAAGTATATTTTGTTTCGTTTGTCAGTCAATTATCTAATAAACCAACCTCGAATATGTTCCATCACATTATTGTTCAACTATTTTTTTATCGTCCAGACAGATTTGTACTGGCACTCGAAGATTGAGGTAGGTCTCATAAATTCCCACCAGACGTCTGACGAATAAAATCTAAATCAATCGAGTTTAAATACTAGAGATTACAATTTATATTAATCATCAATCAGTATAAGAAAGAATGTCCCAATAGATACTTTAGAATTTTCTTTTTAAATAAAACCGACAATTTTAGAAAACCAATATGTTTGATTATTTTATCAAAAAGTAGAGATATGGTTATGTTTTAAAAATATTATTCTCCAAATGTCCTCCTTCGCTGTTTCTACAGATCATATTACAGGACATTCTTTGCGAATTGTTAGAGATTCTTGTTACTTGAAGAAAACCCATATGAAACCGAATATTAATATTAGTTCATAAATAATTTGGGATTGCCTTTTCAATCATTTCAGGAATAAACTCATCTCAATCATTTCAGGAATAAAACCGTTCACTGTAATAGGTTGGACAAAGAAGGAAAGGCATTTACATTATTGGACAAACATACAAAACAGTCAAAAGAGGCTGAAGAGAAAGTAGAAAAATATACAGATCTCAGAAAGTTACAAATAAAGCAGATATGGAGGTTGGTTCATTTTGGTTGTCAAGTTCATATTGTGCCATTGATAATTTCAACAACTAGCATTATACCAAAGAATCCGAAAGATAGCATCAACATTCTGGAACTAGAAGAAAATCTGTTTAAAATAATGCAGAGGGCATGTTTAATATCGCTCGCATCGGCCGACTATTTTTGGAGGAATGAAGTTGTTTTGGCGACGGACCGCACTTTATGAAAATCCAACTTAGCTGGGATAAAAGCTGAAAAGAAAAAAAAACATCGGGAAGACAATAGTTACAGAATGTATTGAGACCGAACAGTGCTTACCGAGCAAAAATTAAATAAGAACAGACACAGTATTGTTGTTATTAATAAAACTTTAAGGAAAACAACGTTTATATATAGCTATCCCAAACAACAATAATTTAGTTGCCAAATATACTGAAAAAATTGTGAAGTATAAAGAGCTACAAGAACAGATGAAAAGACAGTGGAATATGAAATGCGTCGAAACAATACCAATCGAATTGTCATCAACTGGGATCATTTTAAAGAACGTGATAGGGAATATTAAAACATTGTGCCGTAACGGTCACCTATTTAGAGCCATGCAGAAGGCTGTATTGCTTTGAACAGCTCGAACCCTTCGAAAATTTTTGAATAACAACAGGAGGCCAAAGACATCCACCGCCACCACACAACTGTGTGGTCAGAAAACATGGAAAGGGCCTCCCCAGAGCTTAATCCTTTTGATATCTAAAATATCTGGGATAAGTTAACGTTCCCCTAATAGGGGCTTTTTATAGTCTGACATAGTAAATCCACTTATGAGACAGTTTACAAAGAAGAAAAGCCAAAAACACCCATCCATACAATTTACTCCAATGTCAACATCGCTATGCAACATTCGTTATGCAACATTTTGAAATTATCGTTGAAAGTGTGATTTTCTAACATTAAGTGATTGGCATAATGAGAATTATTCTGTTGTTTAATATAACTTCTTTTATGTACATTAAGCCTGGTGGAAAATAAATCTAAAAAAACTAAATCTTTTAGAGAGCCTAGAAATTAATAAAAGAAAAAGTTTGGGTATTTTACTTAATGATCAGGTAGACTTGAATGGTTCACCCATAGGCATCGGCATAGAATATTTAGTGAAGACCCTGAGATCGAAAGACATCGAGAAAATGAAAAAAATAGTGCTTGAAAATCTTTTATGGCTTGGTTATCTCAATACATTCTATTTGATATTCCGGGCATGAAACGCGCCATCTCATACGGGTCTAATTGTGCGTGATTTTTTAGTCAGTGATTGCTCAAGCACCGTATTCGCCGGATATGGGTCCATGCGACTTTTTCTCTTTTCCAAACGCAAATATCCGCTCCGTGGAACGCGTTTTGACTCGATTGAGGACATTAAAAAACATACACTGAAAGAACTGAAGGCTATTGAAGAGTATTCCAAGTACATGGATGATTAAATCAAGCATTAGCATCATGTATCAAATCAAATGGAGTTTATTTTGATCATATAGTACATTATCATATGGCAAGCTTACAAGAATAAAATAATAAATAATTGAAAACCCTACTCTAACAGTTTGAAACTCATTGGTTTAATGTTAGGATAATATTTTCCCGAGTTGCCCGGGAAATTCAAACACGCAAATAGACCGTTTCCCGATTGATTTTCGTGTGGGCTGGTCGTCAGTAGCATAACAGAAACGATGCTTTCGCTGTTGACAATAAATGGAAAAAAGCTGGAACAGGATCGCTGCCACTGCCCGACCAGCGTCGTAAAATTAATCGTTCTTTTCATAGGAAAACACAAAGAAAATTCCCGAATAAAAATAATCCGATTATCAAATTTAATTCTATAAATGGTATTACATTGAAGAACATGAGGTGACAAGATACAATAAACCGAATGTCTAGAAGAATTAAGATGTACTATAAGTCTTCCAGCAACAGTTACAAAATTGTTTCAAACAAAGAAAAAATTTTGTTTGTATATTTATATAACAGGTGGGGCAAGTTTCACGTTACCATTAGAGTTATTTATAGTTTTTAAAAGAAACGTGAAAAAAATGTTTATTTGGCTTTTAAATTTTGTATTAATTAATTTATGAAAATTATGTCAATTAATTGTGTGTCATTAATAGAGACATAACTTTGTGCCCTTTTTAACTTATCTGGTGTTAATACAGCCATTTCCTTTCATGAAAACTTTTCCTTCTCTTTTTTTTTCTCCCTTTTCATTCTCATAAAAAAATCACAAACCACGCATAAAAATTGTCAATTTGATGCAAATGGTTTATGATTAATGTATTCTAAATATTTATTATTGTCTATAAGGAATAGATCTTGAACAATTTGCTTCTTATAGGAAAATAAGAAGCAAGTAAAGCAAAAATAAAAATAATTAATACAAAGGTTCTGAAATTTCGTAAAAATGTTCATGGTTTTTGTCATATAACTCCTTAATTATCGACTTTATTAGAAAATTAGTAATAATAAAAATTGAAGAGCATTTAATTCTCTACGAAAAGAGCTGAATTAATTGTTTTTTCGTAAAACTAATATTTCTTGAGTAAATTTATTACCTAAAATTTAATTCTTAATTCTTATAAAGTTTTATTTTATTTTACTTGGCACAACAGCAATTTTCCGTCGTACCCTTTCGACCTGACTAGTCGTCTTGAGCAATCCGAGGACAAAAGAATTGACCACAGAAATGTGTGAAAAAAAAAAGTTTGTTTCAGTATTATAAATAAAAATTGTGAATTTCTGTAACTATTTTAAATTTTTGGAAAACTAGAAATGTCATCATTATTTTGACTTATAAGTATCACTCGTACTTTCAACTGGAAATTTAGAAAATTTGAACGAAAAAATGAATGTATGAGATCCAACTATTGGTGATCGGCATTCGCAAGCGTTCGATTTCGATAGAAAAGAATCGCGGTTGTTTTTTTTTACTCTGTTTGGGGCTTTTTTTGGGTCAATGAAATCACCAAAATTGGCAAATCAAGTCGCATTAAGCTCGCAGGCAAGCGCGAATATACCCGTGTGTGATTGTGCGAGTGTGTGTGTAGCAAACGTTTGCGATTATGTTTATTACCGACGTGATCGGTGTATAAAAACGCAGTCGCTGACTTTTATTTGTGCCGAGGCTAACACCTTAGCCAGAGAGCGCCGCCAGTTGCGCAATGCCGAAACCGACACACTTCCAATTCGTTACCGAGAAAAATCGAGCTTTTTTCTTCTTTATTAAAAGCCGCACGCACAGCATTACTATATATTAACCGTCTACAACACTTAATGTAAAGATATATAACTGCTTCCTCTGTAGAAACGTAATTTGTACTATAACACGGGTCAAAAATATTAACTTTTTTGAGGTAACATTGATGATAATAGGTGTATATGAAGTATTTTGTAATCCTAAATTCGAAAATGATAAGCTAATTACTGTAACTCGAACAGTTTTTTTGTTACAAGGGGTCGGAGGGGAGAAAAAGAAGACTATATATTTTTACGATATAATACCAATACCGAAGATTATATGAATAAAAAATATATTACATAAGATATCATACAGCAACAAGAACTTTCACTTTCCCTCTTGTGTTCTGTAGCATCATCAGCAGCAGTAATCACCAGATCGCATAGATCGGTTCCAGCTTCCCTGGTATATTGCTTCCATCGTCATGATATCCTAGGGAAATCAGTCTCCTTGTTCGTCGCTTACTGCACCCAAATGTTTCGGAAAAAAATCCAAATAGAAGTGCAAAAAATGCATTTTCAAGGACATGCAACACCCTAGTATTTCATAGGCTTTCAAGAGTTCATCTATGAGGTTTTTATAGTTTTCATCTTTCTTGTTACCCAGAAATCCTTTCACTAATCTTACAAAACACTTCCAAGCTGCCAATTCCTTTTTATTTAATTTATTAACGGATCTCTAATTTGGCTCTAAAAATATAAAAGATAGGCTTTTTGAACTTCCTCGACTACAAATCTATAGAAAACAATAAAACTGCCCTTAACCCTCCGTTACTAACGTAATGGTCTCAGAGACCAATATAAATGAATTTTACCGATAAATATCGACTAGATATAGATATAGATAGATAGAAATATCGGATCTTTCTGTGTAGAGTTTTCATACCCAGTGTGTTAAAGACATTCGTTAGTGAAACACCCCTATGGAGTTATAAGTAGTATTGATCCGTAAGAGCGAGGATAGTATCCATACACCAAAAAATGTAGTATAGTAGTTTTTACAATGTTGTAATTTCTGAATCAAAACATTTACAAAATTACATTATGAAAAAGAACAGGAGAGGCTGCTACGATTATTTGATGAAGTGGAAACAGTTTCAAATGCCGACGATGATGACGAATGTTTAGAAGATGATCAGATGGAAACTGTCGACGAGAATACTGAATCTGAAGAAGATTTTTGTAAAGATCGGAAATCGAATAATCGGATCGGATTCTAATCGGAAAATACGGAATTACTAGGTGGAGAAAGCAGAGCTGTTCGTACTCGCTCTCACAGTATTATAACGCAAGTACCGGGTGTCAAAGGAATTTCTCATCAGATAGAAAAACCATTAGAAATTTTGAGTTTGTTTTTTACTGACAGTATGTCGGAAACTATAGTACAGCATACGAGTAAATATATAGAAACGAAGAATTATGAAAACTGATGTAATTGAAATTAAAGCTCTCTTTGGATTATTATATATCTCAGGAGCAACAAAAAACAACCATCGAAATGCAAATGATTTGTTTAGAACAAACGGAATGGCCATAGAGATATATCGCCTCACCATGTAATTGGGGAGATTTCGTTTTCTTCTATGAAATATACCTTTCGATGATAAATCAACGCGAAATAATCGAGTACAATTTGATAAAATGGCTGCTAACGAGAATGTTTTGAAATCTTTACTGCCACGTTACCAAAATGCTATTCAATGTCTCATTTTGCAATAGTACATGAAATGCTTCAGGGTATCAAAGTTTATGCTTTAGTTGATGCCAAAATGTTTTAATATCTACCTACTTAGCTAATAAAGCGTGTCAAAAAAAGATACCAAAAATAAAAAATGGGGAAAAAGAGAACAAAAGAAAGAAAAAGGAACCGTGAATTTAATTGACCCTTGCTTTAATAATTGGAAAAGTTGACTGAACGGAATAAGTCCTTTATCCCGGTTCATTATTTTCTTGCATTTTTCTATTTGAAAGTTTTCATATAAATTCAAAGCCCTGTTGTTATTTACACTTTTAACCAGTCTTAAATCTGTCTGGGCAGCACAACATTTTCTATTTCTCCCATATCTAATGTGGGCAATGTGTTCTTTATACCTCGTTAATATGAATCTTTTTGTTTGCCAAATATACCTTCGATCACAATCTTGACAGCTAATGTCGTAAATCCTCTACTTTTCATGTTGATCTACATTATCCTTTGGGTTACACAGGACTTCTCTTAATTTACTATTTGGTTTGTACCCAACTTTAATGTCCACTTTTTTCAATTTTTTTTCTAACCCTCGTGTTAATTAGGAATCAAGCGGTATTACCATGAATTTATTTTTGTTCTGATCCTTTTGAAAAGTCGAAGATTCTTTCAATAATGTTCTAAACTTATGTTTTCTAATTAATTTATCTACAATGTTCTTATTTTAACCGTTCACTTCGGATACCTTCTTAATTCATTTTAATTCTTTGTTATAATAATCTTTGTTTAAATGAAATTTGATTAATCTATTTACCATAATATTTAAACTAGACATCTTATTTTGAAAACTATAATTCAAATCGTGATGAATGTATCTCGAAAAGTTGGTGTTTTTTCTAAAAATATTAAAATCTAACCTATTTTTATCGTTTCTACTTACTTATACATCATTAAAAAAGTCTTTCGGTGTTTACTGGTAAATCTCTTTGAGTTTAGTGTTTCACACCGAAGGTTCCAATAGAAAAATTGGTAACATCTATGGTTTAGATGAAGTTTACTTAGAGAAACAGCTCGATAGTCCTTATCAGTTTGATACATCAAACATGGCATTAGTTCCAGGATTATGCCAACCAATATGGGGAAGAAAGAGAAATGTGACAATGGATATTTTCTTACAAGCATAGAAGTCCGACCATAGTAGGAACACTTAGGAAAAATAAGAAACAAATTCCACCATATTTAGTATATCTGCAGCATTCAGAATGCATCCAGAAGCATCCAGAATGTTTCATATGTTCTCCGAAACAATAAAAATGTATTGCTTCTGTCTACTATGAATTTCTCAGATACTATCAACAAAGTTTTTTTTTAATCTCCCATATATTTGCAATCTACCCAAAGGTAATAAGCAACTGTTACAACATTTAGGGCAAGGCAAAGAATTGCTAAGCATCAGAGGTTATGGCGCTTACATTAAAGGCCTAACATATACAGGAACTTAGGTTCTTTATAACTAGAATAATGAAATATCTTAATTATATCTTATAAGTTCTTAGTCTTATAGTTCTTAGTCTTATAGTCTTATAGTTCTTAGTCTTATAGTTCTATAGCTTATCTCTAAAGGATCACAGCGTTTAAGTCTCTGCGGCTTTTAGCTATTATCCAGGAGGCTGACAGCAAGGGAGTTGGGGTGCACTTCAAGTCGCGATAGATTTTTTTTTTAATTTTAAGGCGCAGTTTCACAGCTTACATCTTACTCCAGCTTACTCCAACCAACCAACTCCGCTCCTCATAAAATATTGGTCTCAGAGATGGATATTGGTAACAATGGTACATAAACCTATGTTAGTAACGGAAGGTTAAAGATTTGTAGAATACTGTGGAAATATCCCTTCTACGGTCTTGTGATAATTTCTACATCGTCCAGTTTAAAATCAGATACAAATAATTTCAATAACCCTATGATATAAAGGAGAAGCAGATACTGGAAAACGGGATGCGCTAGGCCATTTCTGTGAAATGGTTACAAAAGTCATGTCCTGCATATTTAAATAATATCACCCAATAAAAATTCACACAAAAGAAAAGTCTAAGGATTTTTTTATAAATGTTGGTATTTTATTCACAACAGAAAATTTATATATGGTATTATTTTTGTTGTTTAACAGTAGGCAATAGGAGGCATTTTGATAATATTATTAAAAAAAGTTAAAAAAAAAAATTCGCATTTTTAATTAGGCAATTCAGTGGCGTTGGGGCGCCGACCCTTCTGCATTTATCACAGTACCTCAGTTACCTCCTGTATAGGGTTTCACTAACACGAAAAATAAAAAGGAGGAAGCGAAAAGCAAAAAAAAATATTGAGAAGCACTATTTTTCTTCTACACCCTCCCACTTTAAAATCCCAGGAGTCGCCACCGTTAGGCATACATAAAATTCTCGAGAAATCAAAACATTAATCTTCTCTCTTATTAGAAACTCCCTGAATCTAAAAGCATTTGGAATGTTGGCAATGTGTGGAGTTATTCTTCTTTTAAGCAGCAGCTCAATTGGATTCAAGTCCGGAGATTGTGCTGGCCCTGGCAATACGTCAATTCCGTTGTTGAATAATCAGTTTGTGAAAAGACGCCCGGTATGTGGAGGAGCATTGGGTTGGAGAATATTATCCAAATATTGATGAGCGTTCAAAAATCCATTTAGAAAAATTACCTCGGTTTTAACGCCAATACTGATTCAACGTTCCAAATCTTCGGATCGTCTGCTCGCTCTTATTCGACGAGAATCGGGATGAAATCCAAATCTGGACTCATCAGTGAACAAAACCGTGAAACAAGCAATTTCATACCAATTTTAAAATTCTTGACACCAGTCTAATCTTGCGCCGCCATTGCCTCTTAAGAGAAATGGGCATTTGAGCTGTCGCCGAGAATGGAGATTGACTTCATAGAGATGATTTCTTGCAGTATTTCAGCTAACAACTAAGTTATGCGTTCGATAACTCTGCTCAGTTACATCGATTTGTCCCATGCCAACTTCAAAAAGGTCTACTGTGTGATTTTTGTGGACTGAATTAAATAATTTTAATCTGGAGAATATGTGGCTCCAACAGGATGGCGCTACACTTCTCTCTGCTAATGAAAAAATTGATTTATTGAGAGAAAAATGTCCTGGACGAGTTGTTGCAAGAAACGGTGTTGTTAATTGACCACCAAGATCATGTGATTTTACACCGTTGGACTATTTCCTTTGGGAGTTACGTGAAAAGTCAGGTCTATAAGAACAATCCACAATCGATCCCTGAACTAAAGGATGGAATTATTCGAGTCATTGGTGCGATAGGGCCACGGTTACGCTAAAATGTCATCCAAAATGTTGACAAAAGAGTGGACGCCTGGGGAGCTACAAGAGTTGGTCATTTGGCAGATATTGTCTTTCGTATTTAAATGTCATACACAATACTTCAATCATCAAAAAAAAGTTTGTTTAAAATTATTCAATAATTTAAAAAAGCCTCTCAGCTCTCAACAATTATTTAAATCTAAACTTTCATTTACAAAAACCGTATCATTTTCAAGATTCTTTTATTTTGGGCTCACCAAGTACATCGACTGAAAAATACCAGATCAATCAACAAATGTAATGATGAACGGAAACTAGTAACCCATCAAACAACCATATATAATTACAAATACCAAATGGCAACGAATTTCAAAAGTTAAATCTTGCCCAATCGAAACGATCGCAATCAGAAACGGGAAAAAAACCGGCGAAAAAGTAGCAAAACAATTCAGTCCAGGGCCTCGACGGACGAATCCGCGATGCTGCGCATCTTAAAGAGTAAAAAGATGTAAAGAGGTCATGGCGGATGACTACCGCTCGAGCTCGCAGCATTCGCAATTGTCGATTCTAATTAAAAACCGCTAATTGACCAGTTTCACTTTTAACTCCCACTCCACATTACCATTCGTTTTTATTGGTCTGGTCTCACAAATCCACAAAGAACCAAAATAAAAGAACAAACTTCGCCTAAACAATAATTTTTGTGTATATAGCGCCATCTGAGGAAACTATACTAAAACTCACCTTTCTCGATTTTCGGCGTGAGCGTCACCAAATGTCTGGTCCCGTCTTGTCCAGCCAAATGCAAGCTTTGCTCGCTAGGTGTCGACAGTTTTTCTGCCAGAATGGGATTTGCGGCGGCAATTGTAAACTTCCTACCGATTTCCGATATACCTGGCGACCTCTGTTGAACGTTATCGACACCACATTGATCGCCTGATATCGTATTATTGTTCTCTTCTTGCTGAAAAATAAAATTAAATATAAGTCCATAAACTTTGACGAAATGGTGATGTTCTGAAACAACAATATAAAAAATTATGTTAGTCCTTATTACATAGGTAATTTAACGACAGTATGTCGATATATATATATATATATATATATATATATATATATATATATATATATATATATATATATATATATATATATATATATATATATATATATATATATAATTAATTTTTTTCGACGCTTCAAAAAACCTTCCTTTTGATGAAAAAATACGAGTGATTTTTTTAACAAAAATAACACGTGCCTCAAGACGATCTAACTTCATTTTTTGATAAAATCGTAGTTCTTGTAAACATCTTTTAAAGTATTATTGTTCTCTTCTTGCTGAAAAATAAAATTAGATATAAGTCCATAATCGTTGACGAAATGGCGAAGGTATAAATGACGAAATGGTGATATTCTGAAACAACAATATAAAAAATTATGTTAGTCCTTATTACATAGGTAATTTAACGATAGTATGTCGATATATATATATATATATATATATATATATATATATATATATATATATATATATATAATTAATTTTTTTTCGACGCCCCAAAAAACCTTCCTTTTGATGAAAAATACGAGGAATTTTTTTAACAAAAATGACACGTGCCTCAAGACGATCTAACTTCATTTTTTGATAAAATCGTAGTTCTTGTATCTTTTAAAGTATACGGATTTGAGAAAAATATAAAGGAGCAATTTTGTGGGAAATTTTTTGTATATGGATTTCAGAAAACTATATAGCAGCAATTTTATAGGAAATTAAATTCTCTACAAAAAAGGTACTTTCCATTTTCTTCATAAAATTCATATTTATTGGGATATTCTCGATAATAAATTCATTAACTCCATATAGTCAACATTTTAAAACCTACAAACTTCATTTTTTCTGAAATATAAAAAATTTTGTAACTTAAGTAGAATTTAGAATTATTTTTAATAAAATATAAATAACACTGTAAATTAACCCTAGATAACTTACCGATAAATTTCTTTTGAAAGTTATTGAAAATTAGTTTGTAATTACTGATAACATGAACGTATTATTATCAATAATACCGAAAATATCTAGAATTTATTATAATTTTACAAAATTGTTTCATTCATTTCCGAAAAAATAACATTTGTAGATCTTAAAATGTTGGCTATATGGAGTTAATGAATATATTATCGAGAATATCTCCATAAATATGAATTTTATTAAGAAAATGGAAAGAACCTTTTTTTTTGAGTTTTAGATCTTGGCGAAAAACCCAAAAACAAAATAAAAGGCCATTAGTATGGTTCAAACTTTATCTAAGAATCCACGGCAGATATTAAGTTTAAAAGGAAATAAACAATTCATAGAGATCACATACTATGATCAAAAGTAAAGTCACTTAAAAATGTGTGTGCTTTACGTATATATTCAACCAACTGTTTTTTTTTTTAAGTTTGTATGACTTTCTTTAATATTTGACAGAAGTTTCGTACCATTTCACTTGTTAAGTTAGAAGTACATATTAGAATCTTTTGTTATTGTTAAAAATGTTTGGGGGATTTTTAAAATAGATAAATTTATCGAACAAAAATATAAATTCAATTTTGTCTAATAAACAGTGAGTTTATGCTGATGCAAAAAGTGGTAGAAGGACTTTATTGACGGCAGGAAAGCAGTTGAAGATAAACTTAGTTCAGAAAACCCTTCCACGTCAACCAAAAAAGAAAACACATCAAAATCAGCAGTCTTGTAATGTAAACGTTACTATAAAATATCCAGATTTGTGCCAAAGCAATTCGTCGTTCTTGTATCGTTATAACGAATCTCATAATGGACTAATTATTCGTCAATTTTTCGCCAAAAATCATGGAAACTCCATTCCATAAGCACCATATTCACCAGATTTGGCATCGTGTAACTTTTTCTGTTACCTCAATTAAAGCTATTAAAGTCTCATATACATTCAAAAAACTTTGTTGGTTGGCTCTGAAGGAAATACCAGAAGTCTAATATAAAATATAGCTATATTTTTGTTACCAAGATAATCAATTCCACAATTTTTCAGACTTATGACAAAATGGCGAAGGACTCAATGATTAGAATTAAGCATTTAGCTGTGTATATATATATATATATATATATATATATATATATATATATATATATATATATATATATATATATATATATATATATATAGATATATATATATATATATATATATATATAAATATATATATTTTGGATTTTCGGTGAATTGTATTAATAAAATTTTTTTTTTTTTTTCAGTTTATTTTATTAAACCATCCTCAGAACAATTACACATTATTTAATTAAATTAGTACATACCAGCTATATCGTCCTGAATAATTAATATTTATAAAAATAATATATATTCTAGAATTGTAATTATTCTGAGGATAGCTTAAATAAACCGAAATGTTAATAAAACATTAAAAAATAATCTATATATATATATATATATATATATATATATATATATATATATATATATATATATATATATATATATATATATATATATATATATATATATATCCCCTTTGTGGATCAGACCTTGACGTGGTAAAGGGGTTTGAGTAGGGCAATGAAACTTTGAGCTATGCCGTCTGGAGTCTATGCTCCTGGGAGGGTCACCCCTGGCGGACAGGTCAAAGCGGAGGCCTCAGACTAACATGATCCAAAATCTGCCAACCCGCATTGGACCAGCGTGGCAGATTACGGTCCATACCTTCAACATGGTATTTCAGTATGTTGAAATATGACAGTACAACCTCAAACACGGCCCTCATTCCCCGGAGGCCAAGGGGCAACTACCTACGGCAGCGGGAAGACCTGCCCCAAGGCAGAGGGTGCTAAGAATCACCGGGTTAGATCAGGCTGCCATTGGACTTTTGACATTGCAACGTTAAATATACGGACTATGAAAACAGAGGCCCGATTGCAAGAACTGTTAATCGAACTTGACAACATACATTGGGATATTATTGGGCTCTGTGAAACACGAAGGAAGGGTGAAGAGTTAATGAAACTGGAACCAACTGGACACGTACTCTACACTCGAGGTAGGGAAAATGGCCGATGTGGCGGAATAGGATTCCTCATCAATCGAAAGCTGAAGGACAGTGTGGTAAAATTTGAAAGTACATCCGACCGATTAGCCCAATGCGTCATTCAGCTGAATAAAAAGTTTAGGCTTCAAATCGTCCAAGCTTATGCACCAACTATAAGCCATAAAGATGAGGAAATTGAGGAATTTTATGATGATGTGGCCCAGCTTTTATACAAGGAGAAATGTAGGTACAAAATCCTGATGGCTGATTTTAATGCCAGAATTGGAACAACAAGAACAGACGAAAATGCAACTGGCCCATATGGAACTGGTGAGCGAGACAATAGAGGTGACAGATTAGTTGATTTTGCTGAAGGACAAGAACTATATATTATGAATTCATTCTATAAGAAAAATATCAGCAGAAAATGGACATGGAAAAGTCCATCTGGGCTCACAAGCGAAATTGACTACATCATGACCAACGATAAAACAATATTTACCAATTGTACTGTCCTTAACAATTTTAATGTTGGAAGTGACCACCGAATTGTACGAGCAAGGGTTCGGATTGACTGTCGAAAAGAGCGCGAAAAAATGGTAAGATCAAAGAAGGGCAAGGTGGATTCTGGAAAACTGCTGGAAAGAGGAAGCGATTTTGAGATTGCTTTGTCAAACCGGTTTGCTGCGTTACAAGATCCAGAGGAGGTGGAAATATCAGTTCAATATGAAGAAATCGCCAACAATGTACTTCAAACGGCTGCTTCAATAGCACCAGAGGAAAAATGTCTCAAACAAACAAAAATCTCCAGTGAGACCATTGATTTAATGAAGAAACGGCGAGCAATGAGAAATGCAGGTAGTCCTTTTGGCAGGGTCGAGTACACTGTATGCTTTAAAGCGTGAGGATGGCACAGTGTGCAGGACGCGTACCCAAATGTTAGAGATTGTCAGAAGGTTTTATTCCCAGTTATATGAAGATCAGAGCCAGTCAGGGACAGCAATACCCACGGAAGAACAATATATAATATCAGATATCCTAGTGGAGGAAGTAACAAATGCTATAGAATTGATGAAGAACGGCAAGGCTCTAGGAAAGGATAGTGTAACTGTCGAAATGCTAAAAGCTGGTGGTCGGACGTTACATAAAACACTGGCAAAATTATACTCAAAATGCATCAAAGAACAAAAAGTACCTGACTTATGGAAAAATGCAGAAGTGATCCTTTTACATAAAAAAGGAGCACAGGAAGATTTAAAGAACTACCGTCCAATAAGCCTCCTATCAGTGATGTACAAAGTTTTCACTAAGATAATTTCTAAAAGAATATTAAAAAAACTGAATGACGCACAACCAAGAGAACAAGCAGGATTCAGAAGTGGATTCAGTACAATGGATCACATCCAGGTTGTACAGCAGGTCATAGAAAGGCACAACGAATACACCATGCCACTGTGCTTGGCTTTTATCGACTACGAAAAAGCATTTGATTCCATCTCAAAGCATGCGATAATGGATGCACTGCTTAGCCAAGGTGTAGAGAGAGCCTATGTAAACCTATTAGAATCGATATATGATGGAGCTACAGCCACAATTCACCTTGATGATCTTGAAGTGGGAATTAATATAGAACGAGGTGTACGGCAGGGTGACGCAATATCGCCTATTCTTTTCTCGGCTGGCCTTGAAGAAGTATTCCGTAAACTGGATTGGGAACAGGATGGGGTAAAGATCAATGGTGCAAACTTAAACCATCTTAGATTTGCAGATGATATTATTCTCATTTCACAAGACCCAGAGGAGCTGCAAAGACGCATACAAGAACTGCAAAGGGCTGGCGAACCATTTGGCTTGAAAATAAACCTGAAAAAGGGTCAGGTTATGTTCAATAACTTCGCTCAGGACAGAAGAATTTCAGTTTTAGGAAGGGATTTAGAGATTGTGGACAGCTTTGTATATCTTGGGCAGAGGATTTCCATGGAGGGGAATACCGCCCGGGAGGTGGAACGGCGTGTTAAATGTGGCTGGCAGGCATTTGGTAGGCTCAACATAGTGTTTAAGAGCAGACTCCCACTTTGCCTGAAAAGAAAAGTATTCGATCAGTGCGTTCTACCCGTTATGACATACGGAAGTGAAACCTGGACACTCACATCGCAATCAATTCAAAAAGTTCGGGTGGCACAGAGGGGAATGGAAAGATGTATGCTTGGCATTACAAGACGAGACAGAAAGTCCTGCGCATGGATCAGGGAACAAACAAAAGTCTGTGACATCATTGGAAGAGTAAAACAGTTGAAATGGAGATGGGCAGGCCATATAGCGAGGCGATGGGACGACAAATGGACCAAGGTAATCCTGGAGTGGATACCGCTTCATCGCAAACGTCCGCGAAGAAGACCGAAAGCACGATGGACTGATGACATCGTTAAGTATATTGGACCCGAGTGGCAGAGGAAAGCCCAGGACCGTGAAGGTTGGAAGCATGCTGAAGAGGCTTTCATCCTGCAGTGGATCGATACGGGCTGATGATGATGATGATGATGATGATGATGATGATATATATATATATCTAACATATAGCAAATAACTGTATATATTCTATATTTTATATTGTTATATAAATGGTTAACTAAATGGTGAAGGAAAAAAAATGTTGTAATTTCAAGTTGCCACAATTGGCACGGACTCATATTTTTAATTCGTGCAAATTACATTAAAAATAAATAAGTAATCCGAAATAATACCTCACAAAAGTAAATATACAATAAGGAATACAACAAGTTGAAGAAATAAAACATTATTTACTGCTTCTAGTATTCTTATGAGAAATGTAAATTTTATTTTAATATATTTTAGACTTCCACCTCAGGGAAATAGAAATATTTAGATTTTTATAAAGTCTATTATTTTTGTTTCAATGATTAGAAACAAAATTTCTGTTCAAACTCGAAATTTAATTGTAAAATTTTGAAGTGAAGGAAAATCTTATAATGAAATTGCAAAAACACTATATTTGTGTCGTCAAAAAATCGAATCCGCCGTAGAGTCCTGATTTGGCCCCCAATGATTTCTTTTTGATCTCATTTGTGAAGAATAAACCACCTTAACGATTTTCGACGCAAGAAGAAAAGGTTGATGCGTTCAAAAACGTTCATGTTTTGGAGACACCTCAGTCGAAATGGAAAAAGTGTGATGAAAATTGATTCAAACGTACGCAAAAGTGTATCGATCACTTTTCAGATGAAAAACAGTAAAACCATTTTCAATGATAAATATTTGTCTTTATTTATTATTCCGGATACATAAATAACAACTCTCGTACTATAAAGTTATTTGTATTGTGCCGTCTGCACACCGCCTGAAAATTCTGGCGTAATTTCTCCAAGGCAATTTCTGAATGTTTTTATTTAATTAAAACCATGCATGGTACGGCACTTCCATCTTGTTCTTCAGGCTGTTAACATCGTGTGAAACGAGGCGAGAGTCAATAGCCGTGCTTTATCAAGATTTTAAATTATTAGGGCCAGAATAATCGAGAGAAAATATTGACATATTCTAATGATTCTAATATTTCGAGATATATTTACGAACTTAAATAGTTTTAGACATTTTGAACCATTATAATGAGCCCGAAGAATCTCGCTCATTGAAGACAATTTTTTCTTTCCATAAACAAAACTGAAGGTGTAGAAAAAGTCTAGAATTTTTCAATGACTTACAACTGAGCTAAGGACTAATTGATTCACTGCGGATAAATAATTTTGTGTTTCAAATGTGATCCGACAAGTGTTAGAGATTTTACCTGCGGTTGAGGCCCAAAAAAGTTACATCAAATGTTAACAAGTGGTATCAGTTCAAAACATCCGAGATAGACGAGGCTGTAAACTTCTCGAAAGAGTGCCCAATATAAATTTCAAATGATCTGGTAGTTTAACAAATAAGTTATGATGTTAACATCAAGAAGTTCATTTTGCACCAAGCATTGTCCATTTTATTTAGTCAATAAAATCGAAAAGAAGAGCTGATTTCAGTATCAAGGTAAAAAAGTTCGGCTCGCTGTTATTACTCGCAATCTGCAAGATTTCTGCAAGTATCAATGAAATCGGCTATGAAATTGTAGAGCATCCACCATATTCTCCTGATATATCTACATCTGATTATCATCATTTGAAAGTATATAGAATATACAACAAACAAGTTAGTAATTGATGTTGTTGCGTTCAGTTTTGTAGAAGATGATGATATAGTTTCTTCTAAAGAATTATAATTAGTGTTTAATTGTTGTATTGCGTAATCACGTAATACGTAAATCACGTAATTAAAAACAATTTTCACTGATGAAATAATTCAACAATTTTAACGCCTTGTATTGTGTACGACTCCATTTTTATAAATGTCGTACATTACTCTTCTGAAATGAGACTGGACCTAGGCAAATTCACAACACCATCTCTGTTTTATCCAAGAAATAAAAAAAGCCGGTCAATTTGAAAGTTCTGTTACAAGAAAATATCCATCATTATCGATAATTTTCGTTGATCTCACTGACAAACTTTCTATCTCCTAAATAAAAAACCAATATTAATATCTAAATTTCCACTATATTTAAAACTTGTACGTATGACAATTGTTTCGACACACAGTGTCTTTTTTAAATACACACTAAATTAAAATAACAGTAAAAAAAGCAGTTACTACCTAAACTAATTTAATAAAACCATAAATGATGATAGTGGGAGTCCCGCGTCTCAATGTCTAGAGTAATATAAATTTAACAAGGGTGAACCATTCAAGTCTACCTGATCATTAAGTAAAATACCCAAATTTTTTCTTTTATTAATTTCTAGGCTCTCTAAAAGATTTAGTTTTTTAGATTTATTTTCGTTATGCAACATTTTGAAATTATCGTTGAAAGTGTGATTTTCTAACATTAAGTGATTGGCATAATGAGAATTATTCCGTTCTTTAATATAACTTATTTTATGTTCATTAAGCCTGGTGGAAAAGGATCTTCCTGTTTGTTCAACATAGACTTTTGGACAAGAACCGCACTCAATTAAATAAACTCCTGATTTATTAAGTTTATTTGTTTGACTTTTATTGTTTTTTATTAAGCGTCCAAGACTATGGTTTGTTCTGAATGCAATATTTATATCGCTTGTTTTTGACAAATGTTTAGAAATTAATTTGGTGACTTTTCCAGTATATGTAATTGTTTTGTATACGGTGTTCTTAACTTTATTGACAGGATATATTAAATTAATGGTATTATTGTAACATTTTTTATTAATTATTCTATTTATAATGTTTGGGTCATAACCATTATTCACTGCGATCTGTTTGATGACATTCAATTCTTTGTTATAGTTATCTATTGACATTGGGGTATTTATTAATCTGTGTATGAATGAATTAAATGCTGGCATTTTTTAAGAATAAGGATGACAAGACTTGTTATGTATAACTAAATCTGTGTGAGATGGCTTATGATAAATTGCAAAATCATGTTTATTCTCTTGTCTTCTAACTGTTAAATCTAAAAAGTTAATACTGTTGTTTTGTTCTTCTTCAACTGTAAAATGAATGTTCTTATGTAAAGAGTTTATATAAGTTAGGAATTGATTTAATTGTCTGTCAGTACCCGTAAAACAAATTATAATGTCATCAACATATCTATACCAGTAAAGTGATGATTTGAATAGCTGATGTTGACATATCTTAACTTCTAAATTATCCATAAAAATTCATTTTGCAAAACACTAATTTTAAACCAAAATATGCGATTCTAAATACTTATGATTTCATCAATAAAATTAAATATATTAATTTACCCAAAAAATCTAAACTAATTTCTTTCGATGTACAAAATCTATTCCCTAGTATACCACCATACGAAGTAATGAGATTAGTGGACAAATTACTAATTAAAAATAACGTTAATTCAATCATAAAACAAGAAATTGTAGACCTACTATCAATTACTTTGGATCAGAATTATTTTGAGTTTGATAACAGTTTTTATTTTTCGAAAGAAGGTTTGATAATGGGGAACTCTTTAAGTCCTTTACTGGCGGAAATTTTTATGGATAATTTAGATGATAAGATATGTCAACATCAGCTATTCAAATCATTACTTTGCTGGTATAGATATGTTGATGACATTATAATTCGTTTTACGGGTACTGACAGACAATTAAATCAATTCCTAACTTATATAAACTCTTTACATAAGAAGATGTAAATGATGATTTTGCAATTTATCATAAGCCATCTCACATAGATTTAGTTATACATAACAAGTCTTGTCATCCTTATTCTCGAAAAATGGCAGCATTTAATTCATTTATACACAGATTAATAAATACCCCAATGTCAATAGATAACTATAACAAAGAATTGAATGTCATCAAACAGATCGCAGTGAATAATGGTTATGACCCAAACATTATAAATAGAATAATTAATAAAAAAGGTTACAATAATACCATTACTTTAATATATCCTGTCAATAAAGTCAAGAACACCGTATACAAAACAATTACATATACTGGAAAAGTCACCAAATTATTTCTAAACATTTGTCAAAAACAACGATATAAATATTGCATCCAGAACAAACCATAGTCTTGGACGCTTAATAAAAAACAATAAAAGTCAAACAAATAAACTTCATAAATTAGGAGTTTATTTAATTGAGTGCGGTTCTTGTCCAAAAGTCTATGTTGGACAAACAGGAAGATCCTTTTCCCCCAGGCTTAATGAACATAAAAGAAGTTGTATTAAAGAACAGAATAATTCTCATTATGCCAATCACTTAATGTTAGAAAATCACACTTTCAACGATAATTTCAAAATGTTGCAATAATTTCAAATGTCGAAAATGAATCTAAAAAACTAAATCTTTTAGAGAGCGTAGGAATTAATAGAAGAAAAAATTTGGGTATTTTACTTAATGATCAGGTAGACTTGAATGGTTCACCCTTGTTAAACTTATATTACTCTAGACATTGAGACGCGGGACTCCCACTATCATCATTTATGGTTTTATTAGATTAGTTTAGGTAGTAACTGCTTTTCTTACTGTTAGTTTAATTTAGTGTGTATTTGAAAAAGTCACTGTGTGTCGAAACAATTGTCATACGTACAAGTTTTAAATATAGTGGAAATTTAGATATTAATCTCGGGTTTTTATTTAAAATGAATTTTTATTAACTATCGGCTACCTCGGTAAAATATATTTCTATCTCCTTTGTAAAATGAGGATTATTTTGCACGTTTTTTAAAATATATTGCGAGAGCAGTTTTGATAGTTGTCACAGTAGGAACGAACTTTTCTTCAACAAAGGAAATGTTATATAGATCTGAAAATATGGTAATCTGTCGAAGTAGCATCAGGAGAATACGGTGGGTGAGGAAGTACTTGTCAGTCTGACTCTTTGATTTTTTCTTGGGTGATTCTGGCACTAACGTCTTGAACTTTTTTTAATCAAAGCCATATTTAATCTATCAAGCTGAGCAAAATAATTTTAATAGCATTTAAGGTTTTATTAGAATTCAGAACTTGATAGAGAATATTCCGGTAAAATACTACCATATTGAAAATAGATTTTTTAGGGTGCAGACCTGGATTTAGAGTGGACATAAGTGGATGTTAACAATTGCTTTTTCTTATCTGGATTGCTGTATAGAATCCACTTTTTATTTCAATGGGCAAAAGTGCGCACTTTGAATTTTGTTTTCAATTGAAAGTTGATATGACATCCACGTTTCTTTTCTTTGCACTTTGTCCAGTGGTTTTAAACGCCGTTGTTTATTGACGGTGAAGTTTTAAGCTTTGTGGCTAATGTCTAAATGGTTTGCTTAAGATCAGTTTGAATTTCAGCCAACAACAGATCCTTAACAAACTCAACGGGTCTTTCAGATTTTATATAGGTGAGAAGATTGAGAAAACTGTTTTAATTTTTTTTCAAAATTTAAGAGAACGTCAATATAATAAACTAGAATATAAGCTATGTTGAATTATTGTCAGTTGATAGCAATGGCAAAACGACAGTACTTATGAGTACATCTACGATGATCGTCTCAGAAGTACAAGACGTGACGTATAGATGGCGCCTGTTGTTTTAAAAGAATGACTATGGTAGAAAGTACCAATCGTATAAAACTTAAATTTGAAGTTTGACGCCGCTTATCGTTTGTTTAGCAGTCATTAATAGTGAACGCTCTGAGTGAATCTGTAAACACGGACAAAATTGGTCATTGTTATGTGATACAATACTTTCATTTGAAAGATCTCAGTCCAACAGACAGCGGAGCTAAATGCTATTCTGGTGGAGTCTGTTCCTTCGGTTTGCAACAGTAAAATATTGGGCGGCAGAGTTTAAACGAGGTCGTACGAGCTGCCGAGACGAACATCGCAATGGTTGACCGAATGAGATAACCACGCCAGAAATGGTGCAGAAAATCTACAAAATGGCATTCGATGAACGTCGAGTGAAAGTGCGCGAGCTAGCAAACATGTAGGTATTTCATAAAAGTTGTGTGCAAGACGGGTAACACGATTAGTGACAATCGAACAAAAACAGCGTCGTGAGCATATTTTAATCGAGTGTTTGGCAAAGTTTCACAGGAATAAAACTGAGTTTTTACGACCATGTATGAAACATGTTTCCATTACTTCACACCTGAGATGAAGAAACAGTCAAAGCATTGGACTGGAAGGGGAGAATCAACTCCAAAGACGAAGACAGTTCCGTCTGCAGGTAAGGTCATGGCATTCGTTTTTTGGGATGCGCGTGGGATAATTTTCGTTGATTATCTTCAGAAAGGATCAACGGTAAGTATTATGCGAACTTATTGCAACGTTTGAGTTGATGAAATCAAGAAAAACAGCTGCATTTGGCAAAAAAGAAACTATTGTTTCATCAAGACAATGCACATCCGTCATCGCGATGGCCAAAATTCAAGTTAAAATTCGAATTACTTCCTCACACACCCTATTGACCAGATTTAGCTCCCTCGGATTCTTTTCTCCTTCCAATAAACTCGAGGTGATTTACCACAAAACATCAAATCACTTTTATAACTTCTCGACGCACGTTTCGCTAACCATGTTAGCTTTATCAGGAGATTATTCAATCTGATTATGTTAACATGGTTAACGAAACGTGCATCGAGAAGTTTAAAAAAAGTGATTTGGTGTTTAGTGGTAAATCTCTTCGAGTTTAGTGTTTCACACCGAAGGTTCCAATAGAACAATTGTTCTCTTTCCAAACTTGAAAGAAATGGCTCGGTGGTAAAAGTTTTGCCAACAAAAGAGTCGAGCGTCGAGGTAAAATGAGACTATGTAGAGAAATAAAGATATTTTCCCTTCCTGACAATAGTTAGAAAACATGCAGATTATTTTTCTAGGTTTGACCTATTATTATCAAGATTCTCTCCTAATTAAAGAAACAATACATTATATTTAATCCTAATCCTAATCCTTTAATCTATATTAAAATCCTAATGGCTACCTTAATGTAGGGTGTTGAATTAAATTCACTAAGAATATTTTCGATCTCAATGGCCGTTGTATCTGACAGATGTTTAAAAATATCATCAGTGTCGTTGATGTGATTGGTATCAGGATTGATCGCCGGTACCAAACTAGTTAGATCCGACTGCGTTAACTCTCCTAATGAATGATTCGTGGTATTTGTGCTGATAGCGGCAGTTTGGTTACCAATGGCGACGGAGGCATCCTAAAATATGACAATTTGTTTCGTCAAAGAGCAACATTAATGATAGAGATTATTTTTACCTGCAGACAAGAGGATAGATCGACCATCTTACCGTCATGGTCGCTGCTCCATAGCAGATCGTTGTCGATAAAGGGCATCGCCAGTGCAGACATTTAAAAAACTTGCCCCCCGTGATGGGGCAATACTGCTAAAATGAGTGTTGGGGTTCCTGAGTTCGCTATCCAAGCGGTAATTGTACTATTGGTACAATGAGACACCTGAAAAACAAAATAGTGGTTGTTAAACTACTACCACGATCAGAAAATAACAATTGCTTTGTTTAATGTTCAACATTTAAGGGATACTAGTGAGTAAGTTCTTAAAATCATCTTTTCTTTTGTAGTAACTTAGGTTTGTACAACATTACTCATTGATCAACTTTGGTCAGATTGTAATTTTGGAAAACTTCCTCAGGGATGTTTTATAAATTAAAAAAAAAAAAAAAATGTTCAACATGCCTCACAACAAATGTGAGGCATAGTTCGAAAAATTGTTAAAGTTGTTAAACGAGAACCATCTTTTTAATAGATAATTTAAAATATTACATATACATAACAAAGCCAAAAAATAAACCATCTGGAGAGTATAGAAATAAACCGTCTCAAAGATCCGAAAACCCTTCCAAATAGACCGAGCAAATCCCCTTTACTGAAATTGTACATACAATAAATAGCATTTGTGTAGATTTCTTAAAAAATGTATATTTTTATCGTAGACCATTTTTGTATTTTTACCTATTTTAACACAGTTTTTACCTATTTAACCAGTTCTAAAGAAGCTACGTGTTAGCGAAATGCGTCAAATATTAATAATAAAGTGGATATATTGACGAAATAGTCTTTTATTAAACATTTAGAATGAATTTCCATCAAATAGAAGCCAACACAATTTTAAAAAAACAAACAATTGGCAACAATGGTGCTGCTAGACCCCATCTGACATCATCATCAACCTGTATCAATCCACTACAGGATGAAGGCCTCTTCAGCATGCTTCCAACTCTCGCGGTCCTGAGCTCTCCTCTGCCATTCGGGTCCAATATACTTAATAATGTCATCAGTCCATCGTGTTTTCGGTCTTCTCCGTGGACGTTTGATATCAAGCGGTATCCAGTTCAGGACCGCCCTGGTCCATCTTTCGTTCCACCGCCTCGCTACATGGCCTGCCTACTTTCATTTCAATTGCTTTATTCTTCCAATGATGTCACAGACTTTCGTTTGTTGCTTGATCCATGCGCAGGACTTTCTGTCTCGTCTTGTAATGCCAAGCATACATCTCTCCATTTCCTATGCTACCCGAAGTTTTTAAATTGACTGCGATGTGAGTGTCCAGGTTTCATTCCGTATGTCATAACGGGTAGAACGCACTGATCGAAGACTTTTCTTTTCGGGCAAAGTGGGAGTCTGCTCTTAAACACTATGTTGAGCCTACCAAATGCCTGCCAGCCACATTTAATACGCCGTTCCACCTCCCGGGCGGTATTCCCCTCCATTGAAATCCTCTGCCCAAGATATACAAAGCTGTCCACAATCTCTAAATCCCTTCCTAAAACTGAAATTCTTCTGTCCTGAGCGAAATTATTGAACATAACCTGACTCTTTTCCAGGTTTATTTTCAAGCCAAATGGTTCACCAGCCCTTTGCAGTCCTTGTACGTGTCTTTGCAGCTCGGCTGGGTCTTGTGAAAGAAGAACGATATCATCTGCGAATCTAAGATGATTTAAATATGCACCATTAATCCTTATTCCATCCTGTTCCCAATCCAGATTACGAAACACTTCTTCCAGACAGGCTGAGAAAAGAAGAAACGATATTGCGTCACCCTGCCGTACGCCCCTCTCTACATTTGCTCCAACCTCAAGATCGTCGAGGTGGACTGTCGCTGTTGCTTCATCATATATCGATCCTAGTAGATTTACATAGGCTTTCTCTATACCTTGATTAAGCAAACAAAGTGCTTTTTCGTAGGCGATAAAAGCCAAGCACAGTGGCATTGTGTATTCGTTGTGTCTTTTTATGACCTGCTGTAGGACCTGGATGTACTGAATCCACTTCTGAATCCTGCTTGCTCCCTTGGTTGTGCATCATTAAGTTTTTTTAGTATTCTTTTGGATATTATCTTGGTGAAAACTTTGTACACCACTGACAGGACGCTTATTGGACGGTAGTTCTTTAAATCTTCCCATGCTCCTTTCTTATGTAAAAGAATCACTTCTGCATTTTTCCATAAGCTGGGTACTTCTTGTTGATTGAAACATTTTGAATATAATTTTAAATATAAAATAGAAGCCAACACAATTTAAAAAAAAAACAAACAATTGTCAACAATGGTGCTGCTAGGCGCCATCTGACATATACACCATAAAGTTTGACATTGTTGACTGTATATGTACTTAGAACGTCATACGGACGCTATTTATATTTTTTAGTGACTTGAAAATTTCATCTTAGTCACGAGATAGTATTAACTCGTGAGAATGTTCGTGCGATGATTTACTACGACTTTCGACGTGGATTATCTCAACAACCGTTCATCAATTAACTCACTTCGACTTTTAACGATGAAGCACCATCTAAAACCAATGTATATCACTGGTGAATTCAATTGTGGCCATCGTTCGCTCGTGGACGAATTTAAAGAAGGTCGTCCAAGATCCGTTGTTGTGCCAAAAAAACATCGATAAAAAACATAATACGCAGTCATTTGTTTGCCATAAGTCTTTGAAGAAATAAGAAATAGAGATTCGTAGAATGATCAATTCTGAATAGTACAGTCATTTGTTTGCCAGAAGTCTTTGAAGAAATAAGAAAAAATCACCAGTTATGCAGAATTATTCTTCACCGTGATAACGCGAGCTCTCACACATCAGACCGAATAACTCAATATTTGACCAAAATATCGAATTGATAGGTCATCCGCCGTATAATCCTGATTTAGCATCCGATGATTTATTTTTGTTTATGTCCGTGAAGATTAAACTACGTGGTCGACGATTTTCCTCGCGAGAAGAAGCAGTTGATGCGTTCAAAATGCAAATTTTGGAGATACCTCAATCGGAATAGAAAAAGTGCAAATGCGTATGCAAAATTGTATCGATCATCGCGGAGAATATTTCGAAAAACAATAAAACCATTTTTAATGATAAATATTCCTTTCTATGTATTATTTCGGATACATAAATAGTAACCCTGGTACAAAGAATTGAGTGATGATACAGAAGCAAACTTCGTTCGGGAAAAACCTTTCCCCTTAATCAGTGAAGACAACATACCAAAATAAAGATTCTTGTATCGAATAATTGCCAGTTTTTTTTTATTCTCTAATTCTGTCATATACAAATTGTGACTAGATTAAATTTATCTAACTAACAATATTTTTATATATTATCTAAACTAAAAACTTATCTTTATCTTGGTCTGTTTGGTAGATACGTTTCCAGCGACGTGCTCCACAATACCTTAATCACTCTTTTCATGTGATTGACAAACGTATAGAATAAATTCCAGTCACCCTTCATTGTTACTACTCTAGTTCGAACGTTTCAGTCTATTCAGCCGCCGAATAGGTCCGTTGTTGTCGAGTAACGAGATCACTTCGACATTTTCAAGACTTTTCAGCCTCTTTTGGTGTTTCCTTGCGAACCCCTTGATCTCATCTTCGACCATAGACACTTTCAGGTCTCAATGGATGTCTTCATTTTGGATATAATACGGGGCATTGATAATACTGCGAAGTACTTTAGTTTCGAACGTCTGAATGACTTTTAAACTAGATTTCTTGGTCCTTCCCCAAAGTCAGATGTCATAAGTCCTTATAGGCATTAGGATTTGCTTATAAAGAAAATTTATTGTTTATTGACATCACAGAGTGGCGCCCTAGTAGCCAATACAGTTTTTTGAATTTGAGACTCAGTTACTCACGGTTGTTCTTCACATGTGTTTTCCATGTTAACTTGGCACCCAGAATCATGCCCAGATACTTTGCTTGGTTGGCATGTGGGATTCTTTTCTGACTGACTGTCACTGGTGTATAGTTATATTTCCAGTTAGTGAAATTAACATGTGTCGACTTCGCCTTATTTAGTTTGATGCACCATCTCTTGCTCCATTTGGTGATATTATTGACAGCTGTGAGGAGTTTGTTTGTAGCTGACTGATTTTTTTCCGGTAGCGAGTAAAGCATTATCGTCGGCGAATGTTGCCGTCACTAGTCCATCGCTCAATGGGATATCGCTGGTTCTTCGAAAACGCTGCCCTGCGGTTCTCCAGAAGATATTTTTTTTAAATCTGAAAATTTCTCACGATGCTTGAAGCTCTAAAGTAACGGCCAGGGATGTACAATTGAAGAATTTGGCTCATTTTTTCTAGTAGATATTGTTAGCTTGTATTCCAAGTCTTGGTGCCACACTCGGCCGAATGCTTGGACTACATCGAAGAATATCGTGGCATAGATATTTTTCTCTTCTAAAGCTCTCTCGATTACATCAATGATTCGATGTACTTGATCTATTATCGAGTGCTTATTGTGGAATCTAAACTGATACATTGGAATAAGATGCTTGTCCTAAATGATGGGTTTGAAGCGTTGTAGTAGTTTTTCAAATAACTTGAATATAATCGGAAACAAGGATATTGGACAGTATGATGTCATCAGGTGGTTTGCCAGGTTTCAGGATCATTATAACTTCAGCAATCTTCCATTGCACTGGTATCTGGTCCGTAGCACAGCGTTGAAAAGATGAGTCAGCTTCATGATAGCTTTACGTGCCCTTTACGTTACCCTAAGCATTTTCACTGTTGTTAGGTCATAATCTGGGACTTTTTTTGGATTGAGATGTTTGTCAATGGTTATGACAATCTTTGCTGTGGTGATTGGCTCAATTATCATGCCATCCTTATTGCTAATATGCAGAATTCTCTAGATATTTAGGGAATATTTCTGCTTTTTCTTCATATCGCCGCGTCCATTTACCATCGCTTTTGAGGATTGGCGGGTCATGGTTATTTGGCCTGTTCAAGGATTTGGTCGTTTTCCATAGCCAATAGTCAGAGCTTTCGTGATCTGTTAACTCAGGTAGTTCTTAAAACTTTCATTCTTGATGGTTGTGATTTTATCTGTTTACAAAGTTTATTTAGCAGTTTTTCGTTGTCCGGGGATCCAATTTGCTGCCATGTTTTCCAGGCTTTTCTTTTTTGTGCTAGATCTCGAATTTCCTTGGTGTAGTTCAATCCTGGTATTTTTGGTTTAATGTAGATGTATTATTCCACGCAGCTTGCTGCAGGTCAACTACTAATTTTTCAGCTTCATAGTCTAATTCGAAATCCATCCCAATCAGTTCTCCCATTAGTAAAATACGGGGACTATTGCTTGTTTATTAAGTATTCACTTAGGGAGAGCACGATTGCTGAGTGGTCAAATTGCCAGCTAACGTAACTGTAAAATGTCCAGATTTGTGACAAAACAATTCATGGCTTTTAGTTTTATTATCAGTGATAAATAACAAAATACAAATTTGTTTTATTTAATTTGAACATTCTTCTACTTAAGAAGTTCGGAAATTATTTAAACATTGAATTATTTCTAAGAATAATTTATTCCGAAATATATTTTCTTTCCATAAGTTTCTAAAAGTAATGTTTGTAAACTTTAGTTATAAATAAATTATTTAATAGAAATTTTAAACCTTTGAAGTAGGAAAACGTAAGTTATTTTGCAAAAAATCTCTTTAAACATAAGATTTTATTTCTTATTTTGAATTAAACAAAATATTTACCTAAGTTAATTGGAAAATTTAGCTATTCGCTATTTATATTTTGGAAATAACATCACTCAAATGTCCAACTGTTACTATCTTACGAATGGTCACTCTTTTTTTGTGACAGTAATCTCGCTGGCAAGCTCAACTTTAAAAAAATACGGATTAATGAATCATCTGGTCTGTAAAATATATCAAACAATGACTTTTCAGGATATAACGAAAATTCAATAATCTGTTTTGGATATTCTATACTACCCATTCGATAATTTTGTTTGTTTTTGTATTCATTCACATGATCAATAACACCTGAAATGTTTACTAAGATTTAAAACTAAATTAACAGTCTATCAACCTGAAAGTATTTGCTTCCAAAACCGAAAATTGATAATTAGCTCTAAATGTCCAAGACAATTGCAAAGAACTTGCGAAATATTTTGAACAATTACTAAACTGCCATGAGCAATTAAATAGATTACTAACACTAAACCCTAAACAAACAAACCCAGATTATTAACATCGAATGAAGATGAAATAATTAGGCAAATCAAGCGACTTAAAAATTCTTTCAATTTGTTACTAGTTTTTTTTCAATTTGTTAAGATTCTATATCAGTGTCTACTAGACAGAGCACGGGACAGTTACAACCTAGAATTGATGAATATCAAGCAGGTTTTCGACCGGCAGATCCTTCCCTTGAACAGATCCCGAATCTAAAGTTGATCCTAAGACATCAAAAACTGTGCAATAAAAATCTCGTCTGTACATTTGTGGATTTCAAAAAAGCATATGATGCTATTGACCGCGAATCTTTATTCCAAAACTTGAAAGAACAAGGACTAGATCTGAAAACGCTGGCAATTATTAAAGCAACATTAACTAACACAAGGTCAAAAGTTAAATTCATGGGTGACATCTCAGAGCCCTTCGAAATTAAAACTGGAGTGAGGCAAGGGGATGGACTCTCGCCACTCTTATTTATCTGTGTTCTAGAAAAAGTAATACAGGAGTGGAATGAAAAATAGTGGGCCCTGAATATTGACCAGCTCATTAAGCTGGGAAGAACCAACATCAAAATTGATTGTCTGGCGTTTGCTGATAATCTAGCAATTTTGGCTGAAGATATATTGACGGCACAAAAGCAGATTGAAATTCTAAACGAAACAGCAGAAAAGGTAGGACTCCAAATTTCCTTTGAAAAACACAATACATGACCTGCAACAGACTAAGAACACCATTTCTAAAAACAAAACATGGTAACATTAGATGAGTCTCTCAATTCAAATATTTGGGTGAAATAATCATGGAAACGGAAACGGAACAACAACAAACGCCTCTAACTATACTTCGCGTGGTCCACCAGGGCCCATACATGAATAATAATAATAATAATTTACCAATGATCACAATCTCTAAAAGCAGAATATTTTTGAAATCAAGGAATTAGATGAATTTGAATTGAACCGAATTTATTATTTTTATAATATGGTTTTTTATTAGATTTTTACCAGATTTTCATGGAAAGTGCGTGTGACATCAATGAAAACAAGTGGCAGGGGGAAGGGCCTAAGTCCAGTGAGTGCGGCGGGTGGGGCAAGATTTCCCAGCGAGTGCAGAAGCAATGTCTTTGACCTCTTTCGCGGTATGTGTCGTGCTGTAAAATCACTTTTTCGTGTCTTGTAGCCCATTCTAGTCGTTTTTCGATCAATGTACGATTCATATTGATTATTTGTTGACAGTAGCGAACGGTATTAACTGTTTCACCTGGTTTGAGACCCATGATTTTCTGCGTTTAGGATTCTCAAAATATGTCCATTTTCCAATATCATTATCATTTTTGATATCATTTTTAATATCAAGACGTTCTTCATACACTTTATAGCTGTTATCTACTCCTCAAATATAAATCAACACCTGAGTAGTATCTGACACATCCGTTAACTCATCCAATACCAGAAATAACCACTCAAGAGGTCCTTTTTTGTCAGACAGTTGAGATGATGTTGATATTTTCTGCTATGTCTTGTACAATCCAGGACACTGTGTTTGCTGTCAAACTGACAGGTTTAAATACATTTACCTTTTCGGGGCGCATTCCTTCGTCTGCTGCAATTACGCATTCTTTGATAATTTCTCCTTCAGTGAATGGTTCCACGTTTTGCGATTTCAAGAGCCCCACGAAATCTAGCACGAGTTGTAGCCTCTTATTCAGTATTGACTTTCGTAAACAAAGATTGTTGCGATTTTAATCCGCGCTTCAAAGCTTCAAATGTTTCTGTCCGTAAACTTCCTGTATATTTTGAGTAATTTTAACAATGTGTCGTTTAATAATGACGTTTAATTTTAAATTATTTGAGAACGGTTATGGTTTTATTACACATCAAACATTACTACACTCGATCATGAAGTATTGAAAGTTCCATTGATTTTTGAATGTTCTGCATCCACTGTCTATTTTTCGTTCCTTTTCCATAGTAGTAAATCTCACACAAAAACAACAAGTCAAGTAGTATTATCCTCCATGTTCACCTAATTTGGCCTCGTACTACTTCTAGCTATTCTCAAAAGTGATCCAGCCGACTTCGGCCACAGCTGAGGAGGCGATCTTAAAAATGAGTACCAGGGGTGCTTTTAAAGTATAACGACTGTCTTCAGCATTGCACTAAATCACAATAAGTCATCTTGTCCTTTGAACAACATTTATGGAATGAAGAAATATTATATGCTCACATAGATACAGTTGTGGTTTGTGCTTTGGAGGAGTCATTCCAAAAAGTAGAAGTTTGGATTTCTTTTTATAAGATAAGTGCATCAAATCATACACTAGGTTAAAAAACTGATAAAATAATCGCTTAGTTTTAAGTTTGGTTAATAAAACGATTCTGTTACTAACCTTGATATATCCCTATGGATTTGGAACCTTCTCCAACACATGAAAGCCGATGTATTTTACACCTGGAAATAAAAATATCATAAGCAATACTGTCGATATTACCAAACAAATATTAAATTACTTTAAATGTATTTTTACACCGTTTGTGTTTACACCTGAACTGTAATACATCCATACAAAGCTTTAATAAACTCTGATGAGTAAGAAAAAATATATTTCGGGCGAGAGCAACATATTGGACTGATACAAAAATACCGTTTTTGGTGGTGGATGGCGTTACATTGCCTAATATCTCAGTGTGATCTACTGCACACACATAAAGTTTTAATGTTTGACAGAAGGAACCTCAACGAGTAGTTGAAAAAAAAATGTGTAAATTGGTTGTTTTTGAAATTTTATTAAATATCAAAAATGGAGAAAAATAAGGAGCATTTTCTACATATCAGGCCTTTAATTTTCGAAAAGACCATTATATTTCGCAATGGCAAAATTGAAGATTCACGAGCAAGGAAAAGTAAGAATTCTTAAGTTGAAAGAAGAAGAATATTCCAATGGTAAAACGGCCGGAAAGATATAAGACAATAAGGGTGTAAACTTTAGCAAAAGAAAGAGTTCTTGGCGACTACAAGCAATTACAAAGAGAAAAAAGTGGCTAATTTTGAGAATCGCTTCAAAGAAGTCGATTTTACATCAGGAAGCAGGCGTACACATAAGCGTCCGTAATGTCCAAAATTTGCTCAGAAAAACGCTGTGGATTCAAACAAAAAATATAAACACAACCACCACTTACCCCTTACTTGAACTACAGAATAATAAAATGTTATTTTTAGCGACGAAAAAAGTTCAACCTCCATGATCTAGAAGGATACCAACAAAGATTATTGTCACGACGACAAATCGGCGGTGGTTCGGTTATTCTTTGAACCACCATCGGATTTAAAAAAAAATCTTCTATAGGTTTCATGGAAAATCTTTTTTCATAAGAACTCTTAAGAATATAAAAGTATGATTGAAACCCAAAGTTCACGTTTTAGAGATTTTGCAGGATCCAAGTTTGTTTTCCAACAGAACAACGCTCCAATTCACAACGCAAAACTTGTTAAAGATTAGTTATGAATCAAAAATATGGATATTCTGGAACGTCCAGCCAGTTCTCCAGATTTGAACATAATACAGAAATATTTGAGATATTCTATCAAGACAACACAAGAAACAATAGAACGCCTAAAAATGCAATTTAGGACGAAACTGACCAACGGCAGATCCAGTCTTTATTTCAAACAATTACTGGAAGAATGTTTGAGCTAATTGAGCTGTGTAAAGTGTTAATAAATTTTGTTCTTCAATTTCTTTTATTTTTAAAAAATGTGTAATCCTAAAAATCATTACATTTTCAAAAAAATCAAAATATTTCCAAATCTAGGAACTATAACTTAACCTGTCAGTGCCTCGATCTTTTTATCGCAGAGTGTACAATATATTTACGTGTCTGATTTCTTGAATTAAAACTGACCTACGATCTAGGTATTACGGTCAGTTTTGGCCAAGGATTATATATATATATATATATATATATATATATATATATATATATATATATATATATATATATATATATATATATATATAGATATATAGGATATATATATATATATATATATATATATATATATATATATATATATATATATATATATATATATATATATATATATATATATAGGATATATAGGATATATAGGATATATATATATATATATATATATATATATATATATATATATATATATATATATATATATATATATATATATATATATATATATGTACATCAGACTGTACCGTACATTAGAATGTACAAAGTTTGAGAAACAAAATCGATCACTTTGAATATATAATAAAATCAAGGAAGATCGATGTGGTCTGCATAACGGAACACTGGTTAACAGACAGTAAAATGAACTTGTACAAAATGAATAATTATCAAATTGATACGACTTATTGTAGAGAAAATTCAAATGGTGGTGGGGTCATTCGAATAGCTTTCGAATGAATAGCTTTGTTGAATAGCTTTCTTTATGAGTTACGCCTTCCAATAAATTGCAAATATGTTTTATGTGGGGATTTAAATATCGATTATAAGGAAAATACTAATATTGTTAGTAACTTAAAGGATGTACTACTTAGTTATGGGTTATGTAATACAGTAAAGGAACCAACTCGTACCACAGAAAGATCGGCTACTTTTATAGATTACATATATACGAATTATGAATTAGATGGTTTGTCTTGTATGGAGTAATTGTCTGTCTGATCATTCGGCTCAGTTGATAGAGATTCCAGTTACATCAAATCTGCATGAAATAACAAAATTTAAAAGACATTATAGTGAAACTAATATGAAACTATTTCAGCTGTATCTGAGCGGGGAAGATTGGTATGACGTATTTCAGGCTGAAAGTTTGGATCGGGGATTTGAGACATTTTCATATTCTATGGAGTATTACATTGATATGTGCTTTCCCCTTAGAAAAGTAAGAATGTCCAATGAGGGTCATTGTAAATCTTGGTTGACAAGAGGTATCAGAATGTCATCTATTACTTTAAAAGAATTGTATCGAACGAAACTATTATCCGGAGCCGAACAAGATGCTACACATTATAGGGTGTACAAAAGAATTTATAGAAAGGTTATAAGAAGGGCTAAACTGCTTTACAATGTAAAACAATATTTTGAATCGGAGAACAAGTTAAAAACGGCTTGGAAAATAATAAACAATAACATTCAAAAAAACCGCAATACAAGAACTAACATAAGCGCCATAAGGGCTGAGGATGGAATTACTTTGAAAGACAAGTATGAAATTGCTAGTTGTTTTAATAAATACTTTGTTAATCTTCCTAAGAACGTGTTGGTGAGTTCAATGGCTGCTACTAGGGTTAGACAAGTGACTCCAATTCAAAATTCTATGGTATTACGGCCAGTTAACCAATATGACATAATTAAAACAGTAAGGAAACTAAAAAATACAAATTCTGTGGGGCTAGATAATATTCCTTCAGTTGTACTAAAGAAGTCTATCAACTCATTAATAATACCGTTAACATATCTAGTGAATTGGTCTCTGGAAACTAATATTTTTCCGAGGGCATTAAAAACATCAATGGGTGGGTTGTCACTACTGGCAACATGTCGACCAATTTTTAAACAATGCAGGATTTTGACTCTACCATCACTATATATTTTGGAGATTATCATCTTTGTTAGGCGAAATTTTGTAGCATTCGTAAAAAATAGTGATTTTCATCACTATGTCACACGAGGCTCTGATGAACTTGTTTCACCAATACATTCATGTAAGATAGTTGAACATAATGTTTACTATAGGGGTGTGAAGCTGTATAATAAGTTGCCACAACGATTTAAGCATGTTCAGAACGACAACGAATTTAAAAAATTAGTCCGCGAATTTCTTATAAGTCAAAGTTTTTATAGTTTAGAAGAATATATGTCGTATCAATAATTAGATTCAATGCTTATTTATGTATACAATGTTTATTTGTGCAAGATTATCATTTCATGTATTATTTCTGAGGTCGTGTCACTGAACATTCTGTCAATTCTGTCAATCCGACTTAATCATGGATATTTTTATTGTTGTGGGGATTGAATAAATACTTTATTAAATTATATACCTTATCAAGAGTAAAATATTTATATGTAGGTTTAAATGTTATATATTCATTGTATGCACAGCAGTGTGGCAATGTGCATGCTCTTGTTCTGATTTGATCCATGCATATTTGTATTGTCTTGAGGATTCAATAAATTATTATTATTCTGCTCATCCTTACTGTAGAATCTCAGCTCATGCTGGCCGGTTTTCCAATGCCAAGATGAAAAAGCAATTCAGCTCCTCTCACCCTAGCATAATATCTTACGAACAATGTGACACGTCTGCAAGAGCACGGCACGCTGTCCCACTATGGCAATCGATCTCGAGATCCCGAGGCTCTCGAGGTTCTTTGAAAATCTCTTACTTATCAGGCCTTCGGCGGATATAACGAAGGGCACTACATCTACCTTACTCAGTTTCCACTGGTTCTTCAAGTCGTATGCCAGATTTTCATACTTTGTGGATTTTTCTATCTCAGTTTTTCTAATGTTGTGAGATAGTGGCACTGCGATGTCAATTATAAAAGCCCTCTTGTCCTTTTTGTTGATTAGAACAATATCCGGCCTGTTATAATCAACCGTTCGATCAGTAGTGATTGGTCTGTCCCAGTAAAGAATGGTATCGGATGATTCAAGTACAGGAGAAGGCGAGTACTTATAATATGGAGGAGGTGCATTTTCTAATAGCGAGTATTGTTTTGCAATTTGTTGATGTATAATTTTTGCCAGCTGATTATGCCGTCCTAAATAAGCATTAGGAGCAAGGGCCGGGCAACCGCCAATAAGGTGCTCAATTGTTTCCCCCAAAGTACCGCATTTCCTGCACTTATCGACTACGTCCAAATGCAGTATGTGCTTTTCATAGTTTTTTGTTCTTGTTACCCTATCTTGAATAGATATCGCGAAACCTTCTGTTTCTGGGTACAAGAGTCCATCGGTCAGCCACTTCAGAGACAATTGTTCGTCAATGGTGTCATCTTCGAGTGACTTAGGAAACCTTCCGTGCAATGTTTGTCCTTTCCATTCTCGAACACAGTCCGTGAGTGTTGTTCTGCTATCAATACGATTTTGTTTATTTAGGTTCAGTGGGGTGAAACCCCGATCCTCATTTGCAACCAATTTCATTAACGTACTGTTTGAATCAAGGAAGCGTTTTCTCATTCTATTTTCTTGATTGAGACAGAGATTTTTTACGTTTACAAGGCCTCTACCCCCCAACTTTCTTGGTATGTATAGTCTTTTCGTAGATGAGTTTGGATGCAGGCATCGGAACTTTGTCAATGTTCGGCGCGTCAACCTATCGAGTTCATCAAGGTCAGTTTCTGACCATTTAACTATGCCAAAAGAATATGTCAGAGTTGGCACCGCCCAACCGTTGATCGCTCTAATGAGGTTTCCTCCGTTCAGTTTGGTGTTTAAAAGTTTTGTAAGTCTCTTTTGGTATAGAGTGGAAAAGTCCTTCTTTAACTGGTTATGATCAAGTTTATGCTTTTGGGGTATTCCTAAATATTTGTAGGATTCTTCTGGTGCTAGTTGTTGTATGTTACAAAGTGTTGAATGTTGACTCTGAACCTTTCCCTTCTGTATACTAATGGTAGAGCATTTGTCCAGTCCGAATGACATACTGATATCCCTACTGAATGTTTCAACCGTTTTTATCAATGAGTTTAATTTTTCTCTAGTTTCTCCATATAATTTAAGGTCATCCATATATAGTAGATGAGAGACCTTTCTTGGATTCCTCATGTTAAGTTTATATCCAATATTGCTGTTGTTGAGTAGTATGGACAAAGGGTTCAATGCTAAACAGAACCAAATTGGAGAAAGGGAATCTCCCTGAAAAATTCCCCTCTCGATATTTGTAGCAGCAATGCATTGTTGGCCGACAAAAAGATTCGTTTTCCACTTCCCCATCAGGCACTTTAAAGAATTAATAATCTGGGGGCTAATTTTATAGAAATTCAGAACCTCAACCAGCCAATCGTGAGGGACACTATCGAATGCTTTCTTGTAGTCTATATAGCAGATATTTAAGTTGCGTTTTCTTTTTAAATTATATACCTTACCAAGAGTAAAATATTTATATGTAGGTTTAAATGTTATATATTCATTGTATGCACAGCAGTGTGGCAATGTGCATGCTCTTGTTCTGACTTGATCCATGCATATTTGTATTGTCTTGAGGATTCAATAAATTATTATTATTATTATTAATATTATTATTATTATTATATATGGTATGTTTAAAAAAATCATTCTTTCATTTTTTGTCGTATCATTATAATTATCTACTTATTTGTCCTCTTTCCTATTCTATTAGTTTAGATGGTCGCCCTGTTCGTGGTATATTTTGAAAATTGTCGCTATTATTAAACCTTTTAACAACTCTACGAACAGTGTAACGATTTTTTCTCACTACGTTCGCAATTTCAGAATATGATTTACCATCACGATGCAGATTCACTATTATTTTTCTTTCAGTCACTGTAGTTTCCTGTCCTTTACGACCCATTTTATTTAAAATGATTTATTTTCTAGATACTTCGACCAATACACATATCAGAAGGCTACGCAAAAGTAATGTTCGACCACATTAAATACTTTTCCATAGGTAGAAATAAATTTGCATCAGCATCTTCCTTTAAAATATTTGATAAACATTTAAGGGTGCCAATACTTTTGTCCATTGAATTTTTGACAATAGATTCATGTTATAACAAATTTTGATTTTGGTTGGAGGTATAAAATTATAATCTGATTGTTTTTTTTACTTTTGTATTTTAAAAATAGAAATTTTTATTATAAAGCAATATGCTGTGCCAATACTTTTGCCCACCACCCTATCTTGTTTCAGCCTGTTTAACATAATTTAAATGAGTACCTTTTTTGAAAAGTGCATGAGGTACGTGTATAAATACGAGAAATAACATGTAACTGTTAAAAAACATTAATACTTTTACATGCAACTGATATTTATTAGAAAAAAATCATTATAAATGTCAATGACCCAATAAATTGCTGGTGAAATTACATAGTAATAACAGTGTTCTTACTATTACGAGCAAGAGCGAAGACATAATTGAATTTATATCATTCTGAATAAAGTTGTGAGACTTTCACTTTGCAACGTTTCAAATGCAGTTTAGTTCCTTTCCTCGCAGATCTTCGTGCACAGTTTATCGATAGTTCTTGTCTAGGGGAAAGTTCAGATTTTTCTTTTATCAAAGCTTAACCATTTTAGAAATTATTATAGTTATTACTTTGATTATCCATATTAAAAATATAAGCTTTCACTGGTTAGCAATATATTTTTTTAGATCAGAACAGATATGGGTTTTATGCTTCAAATTGTGCATATCAAAGCTTCAGGATATTTTACAAGAATAGTTAAATTACTGGGTTATCTGGGGAGTATTTTCGATTATTATATTATGATGGCACAATCAAATGGAGTAACAGAAAGACGTCTACAGAAACTGCAGACAAAATTATCCTATTTATCGCAAAAGCTAAGTGACAATGAAATACGAACAAAATTGGTATAATAGGCATTGTGGCGGCGCCCCAACGTCCTACCTCATGAGCTGCCACTGTCATATACCCAACTGTAGGGTTCCACAATCTCATGTGGAACACACAACAACCTGCGTTTTCGCCTAAATAAGCATATTTATTGGTTGCTTGACTGGAGACGAGCCACACCCATCCCTTATGCATATGTTTCGTCTCTTGATGTTCAGACTCCTCGGGGTACCGAACATCAAGAGACGAAACATAAGGCATCCAGTTGAAGGAATGGGTATGGCTCGTCTCCAGTCAAGCAACCTATAAAAATGCATATATATATATATATATATATATATATATATATATATATATATATATATATATATATATATATATATATATATATATATATATATATATATCCCCTTTGTGGATCAGACCTTGACGTGGTGTAACTATTGGTGTGGTGTGACTATTGACGTGGTAAATGGATTTGAGTAGGTTAATGAAACTTTGAGCTATGTCGTCTGGAGCCTATACTACTGGGAGGGTCACCCCTGGCGGACAGGTCAAGACAGATTTCTCAGTCTAACATAATTCAAAAATCGGCCAACCGGCATTGAACCAGCGTGACAGATTACAGTCCATGCCTTCAATATGACAGAAAAACCTCAAAACACGGCCCTCATTCCCCGGAGGCCAAGGGGCAACTACCTACGGCAGCGAGAAAACCTTCCCCAAGGCAGAGGGTGCTAACAATCACCGGATTAGATCAGGCTGCCATTAAACTTTTGACATTGCTACTCTGAATATACGGATAATGAAAACGGATGCCCGACTGCAAGAACTGTTGATCGAACTTGATAACATACATTGTGATCTTATTGGGCTATGTGAAACACGAAGAAAAAGCGAAGAGCTCATCCAACTGGATTCAACTGGTCACGTACTTTACACTCGGGGTACGGAGAATGGATGATGTGGTAGAATTGGATTCCTTATCAATCGAAAGCTGAAGGACAGTGTCTTAAAATTTCAAAGTACATATGACCGACTAGCCCAATGCGTCATTCAGCTGAATAAAAAGTTTAGGCTTCAAATCATCCAAGCTTATGCATCAACTGTAAGTCATAGCGATGAGGAAATTGAGGAATTTTATGATAATGTGGCCCGGATTTTATACAAGGAGAAATGTAGGTACAAAATTGTGATGGGTGATTTTAATGCTAGAATTGAATCAGCAAGAATTGGTGAAAATGCAACTGGCCCATATGGAACTGGTGAGCGCGATAATAGAGATGACAGATTAGTTGATTTTGCCGAAGGACAAGAACTTTATATAATTAATTCGTTCTATAAGAAAAATATCAGAAAAAATGGACATGGAAAAGTCCATCTGGACTCACAAGTGAAATTGATTACATAATGACTAACGATAAAACAATATCTTGCAATTGTACTGTCCTTAACAATTTTAATATTGGAAGTGACCACCGAATGGTACGAGCAAAAATTAGGATTAACTGTCGAAGAGAGCGCGAAAGAATGATAAGGTCAAAGAAGGCCAAAGTGGATTCTGGGAAATTGTTGGAGAGGGGCAGCGATTTTGAGATTGCTTTGTCGAACCGCTTTGCTGTGTTACAAGACCCGGAGGACATGGAAATATCAGCACAATAGGTAGAAATCACCAAAAATAGTGCTCGAAGCGGCTGTTTCAATAGCACCAGAAGAGAAATGTCTCAAACAGACAAAAATCTCCAGTGAGACCATTAATTTAATGAAGAAAAGACGGACAATGGGAAATACAGGTAGTCCTTTTGGCAGAGTCGAGTACGCTGAGCTCTATAAAACTATAAGAAAACATATCAGCGAGAAGAAGCGCCGGTTCAATATACAACTAGTGCAAAAAACTCTAGAAAAAAACAAGGGAATTAACCAGGCTGAACCGAACCTGAGAAATGAAAGAACGCAAATTTATGCATTAATGCGTGAGGACGGCACAGTGTGCTGGGCGCGTGCGAAAATGTTAGTGGTTGTAAGAACATTTTATTCACAGTTATATGAAGATCAGAACCAATCAAAGACAACATACCTACGAAGAATAAATGCCAGATATCCTATTGGAGGAAGTGACAAATGCTATAGAATCGATGAAAAACGGCAAGGCTCCAAGAGGAGAGTGTAACTGTTGAAATGCTAAAAGCTGGTGGTCGGACTTTACATAAAACACTAGCAAAATTATACTCAAAATGCCTCAACGAACAAAAAGTTCCTGATTTATGGAAAAATGCAGAAGTGATAATTTTTCATAAAAAAAGGAGCACACATAATATCTAAAAAAAAAATATTAAGAGAACAAGCAGGATTCTGAAGTAGATTCAGTGCAATGGATCACATCCAGGTTGTACAACAGGCCATAGAAAGGTACAACGAACACACTATGCCACTGTGCTTAGCTTTTATCGACTACGAAAAAGCATTCGAAAATCATTGTTTAGCCATATATATATATATATATATATATATATATATATATATATATATATATATATATATATATATATATATACCTGGTGTCCCATTAAGGATGGATCGCGGCCGTATCTTGAAAACTATTTATCCCACAGCTTTGGGGAATAAAAATTGTACTAAAAATGATTATGAGAAATTCACCAAAAATATTTTTAAGCTTCTAAAACGACCGCAAGAGGGCGTGACGAGCTAAACATTTTTAAAAATAATTTTTGTGTGTATTTTCAAGTGTTAACCGAGTAAGAAAAATTCTCAGTTATAATTAGCAAACTGTCTCCTACAACTTTGTTTTATGACATTTTGTCGTAATTTCACGAATAGAGGGGTGATAAAGAAGGGTGGTATTGAGATAAAAAGTCGTCTAATGTCCGTTTGCCTTAACCGATTTTTCTCAATTTGGATTCATTTAAAAGGCAATTGCTGGGACAATCAGATAATCTGGGAGATAAATTATTTAGTTTATAAATGAAACCGCGAGGTGGCGTTACATTCAACAATAGTTTTTTTTGAAGTTTTGTTCTGTTTGTTCAAATGGAATGGTACAGCTTTTACTACATGGTAAGAAAGGTAATTTAAAGAGGAATCGTCCAGTGAAAACCCGAAATCGATATCTCTGACATGTCAAGAAATATTTCGATTTTTCTGAAAAAAATCAGTTAGTTTTAATTTTTACCGTAATATTAAGTTAAAAATTGGTCTTAATATTTAGGTCGCAATCGCAACCGCAACAATTTTATTTAAAAAATATAATTATCTATTCAGTATCAATCATCATAAATGTTCTAATCCTGACCTTGATAATATTTTTTAATTTAATTACATAAGCGGAAAAAATACCTTTCCCCAATTGTTGCATTTTCTCTTTTGTGATGCTTAAATACTACTTGACAGAATATTAAAATCAGTCATTAATAAATATACCTACTCTTTCTTTTAAACTAAATTATTGGACGAATGAAATTATGCGTTTTCGGGTTTCCAAATAAACGCATGCAATCCTTAGGTACATTACACAAATAGTGTAAGAAGGGAACCATGGAAACAAACAAAAACAGTCAAATTAACTTGTTAGTTTTGAAATGCATTAAATTTTCAACATTGCATTTATTGATAATTAATAATTATTATAACAATATCTAACAATGCCTTTTACGAATAACGAGGCTTTTAAACACGCTCCAAATTAATATGGCACGAAGAATTTGGACCAGTCCTAAGCCTGGGTAAAGTGGGAAGGAAGGCAAACATTAGGTTAATATTTTTTTAACTTAATGCAGGTAGTAGTGAAATAATAACTGATTTTTTCAGAAAAATCGAAATATCTCTTGACATGTCAGAGATATCGATTTCGGGTTTTCACTGGATGATTCCTCTTTAAATTACCTTTCTTGCCATGTAGTAAAAGCTGTACCATTCTATTTGAAAAAACTGAACAAAACTTCAAAAGAACTATTGTTGAATGTAATGCCACCTCGCGGTTTCATTTATAAACTAAATAATTTATCTCCCAGATTATCTGATTGTCCCAGCAATTGCCTTTTAAATGAATCCAAATTGAGGAAAATCGGTTTAGGCAAACGGACATTAGACGACTTTTTATCTAAATAGGTAAAACTCTCCCCCACTTCTTTATTCGCGAAGTTACGACAAAATGTCATAAAACAAAGTTGTAGGAGACAGTTTGCTAATTATAACTGAGAATTTTTCTTACTCGGTTAACACTTGAAAATACACAAAAAAATTATTTTTATAAATGTTTAGCTCGTCACGCCCTCTTGCGGTCGTTTTAGAAGCTTAAAAATATTTTTGGTGAATTTCTCATGATCATTTTTAGTACAATTTTTTAATTTCATTTTTTAATAAAAACATATAATATGCTTTTAAATGTTGTTCATGGCTCAATAAAGCCCCGGTCTAGTATAGAGATGGAGGCACTTACGAAAAATGCTTACCAGTAGTCGATTGTGCCAACCTTCAAACGTCATGTGTCAATATTTCATGACAATCTGCCTACTAGTTTCCGAGTTATTGTGCTTTAAGTGACACTACTTTTGTTATTTTCAAAATAATGAAAAAATACAAAAATACAAAAAATACGAAATAATACAAAAATAATTTCGTGTGTTGATTAAGCATTGTTTTTTGGTAAAGGAAAATACCGTTGAAGCAAAACAATGACTTGATAAACATTACCCGGACTTTGTTCTAGGAAAATCAACCATAATTGATTGGTATGCTGAATTTAAACGTGGCCCTACAAGTACCGATAATCTTGAACGCTCTGGATGTTTAAATGAGGTGGTTACATCACACAACTTCAGAAAAAAATCACAAAACCCTAAAGTAAAGCTGCAGGAGATATCTGATATCATGAAGATATCGAAAAAAAGTGTTTACACCATTTTGTATGAACATTCGAGAATGCGTAAATTGCTATTGAAATGGGTACCGCCTTCGTCCACAGCGGACTAAAAACAACAAAGTTTTGACGATATTGAGCAAAGTTTGGAGCTATTTAAGCTCGAGAAATGTAAAACTATCAATAGCGAAATAACGAGATCACAAAAAAGGCTCCAAAATGAACAAAAAAAGTGTTATTTCTCCAAGACCAATACACCGCGTTACAAATCATTGGCAACGATAGCTAAATTGCATGAATTGCTCTTCGAATTTCTTTCTCGTCCACTCTATTCCCCAGATATGACCTCCAGCGGCTATTTCCTATTCTCAGACCTCAAAAAAATGCTCGCTCGGAAGAAATTTCGCTCCAATGAAGAGGTAATTGCCGAAACTGAACGATATTTTGAAGGCAAAAAGAAACCGTTTGATCAAAAAGGTCTAGAAATGGAATTCAAGGAGAATATATTAATGGATAAAGTGTAAATTTGCAAAAAAAGTGTTTTATTTGCCAGTCCGAGGACTTATTGACCGATGTTCCATGTGTAGTGAATAACTTTTACATGTTTTACTTTTACATCTTAATATATGTAGGGTAGGCAATCAGCAATCAACTCGAATTCCGTGGAAGCGCAAACAAAGGAAGGGGTGGGGTTGTAATGTTAGGGGATGGAACATGAAGTAGATCAGAAAGGTAGAGTTTCGTGTCTTAGAAATCTAGAAACTTGATATCCTACCTGTATAATTATATGTTAATATGGGTATTAAAGGTTCCCGACTGTTTCAGGACCATCTATATTATAAAAACAGATAAAATATGAAATATACTGGGGGTAAATACGGATTCCGCCGACCTATTTTTGTTCGAATATCCTGCTAATTTAATTAATATAAATGACAACTATTAATTCTTAAAAAATCTTCTTGAAAATCTCTATATAATGTTAGCAACTATGTTTGTGTTAGTTTTAATTTGGTATATTGGAAGGTTGACTTTTCTTATCATATATAATTTATCATGTAATCAAATATAATTTCTTATAATTTCCTTGTGTCTGCATTTACCAAACAATTAAAATAGGTGACAGTCCAAAAACACAAAGTCAGGGGCAAAAATGTAACACGAAATAACTAATTTTCTTAAATTACGACATACATTTATTGGTTTTATACAGTTTTATAATATTTTTATATACACAGTTTAGCACTAATAATGAAAATAAACATAACATTTGATGTAAAGTAAAAAAGTAAGACATAACATAAAGCAAAAATTGTTAAATTTACTTCATCAGGGCATATGCCATTGAAGGAAAGAAGTCGAAGAGAAAACCATGTCCTAGAATTTTTTTATGGAAAATATCGTTGATGAAATGCAAAGAACTAAAATTGTTTCTTTTAAATAATCAGTTGTTTTTGAGGTGTTTTTATACACTGTATTTTATTACACCACCTTATAACCTTAAAAAATGCTATAATCTTTAAAATGGACAGGTGTATTGCCAGAATTATCAGTATATTTTTCGAGGGACCACTAGTGTCGACTCTAAAACCACTAGAATGCCACCAGCGCCCTCAGAAGATTAAATCAACAAGTTTTAGACTAAATGAGGGCTCTATATAACTTTAAATACTTTTCTTGTAATAAGTCATAAAAGAAAATCGAACTATTGTCCCAATATACAAAATCTTTTAAAAGTATTTAATTTAATTAAGATATTTATTATATCATCATATTTTTTCAGATATTATTCAAATATAATTTCTTATTTACCAAAACAAACCAAACTTTATATAATCAAAAATGACCGCGAAAATACTTTGACTCATTCATCACAGATAGCGCCACAGTAGGTGCAGCGTCCGGACCGTCCTTAGTGTAAATTAAACCATAAATATTTACAAATACTTTTTATCCCGTTTTAACTAAATATCGTCCAACAAATAATAAAAATAAATGATCGAAAACGAATACATTCAAAGTGGCTTTTTACACTTTCCCTGGAATTCATCCGTTTTTTTTCTGTTTTCAATTTAAAATTTACGCTTGAGAAGTGAAATTAAATTCGCTTTTGTTGGTAAGTGTGAAAGTAGTATTTTGTTACGCAATTTTTCTGTGCTTTCTATTGATCGCTATTATTGTTTACTACTTTTTTATATAGACATTATGGCTTAAATATTCTTATATGACATATATCCATATCGTGCAAAAAATATTTGTAATTCCAATAATTATATAGGTAAATATGTTTAGTATTGATCGCTATTATTGTTTACTACTTTTTTATATAGACATTATGGCTTAAATATTCTTATATGACATATATTCATATCGTGCAAAAAATATTCGTAATTCGAATAATTATATAGGTAAATATGTTTAGTTGAATGTTGATAATTAGATTATATTTAAATTATGATCATTAGTAGATTGAAGTTGTTAAAAATAAAAATATCAAGAATCTTTATTCGTCTATTTTGACAACCGCACTGTATGGAGAGTTGCCTAGCAACTAGCAGCTGATCGTGTAGTATAACAATGGCTACCGATCCGGGACCTTCGGGGTTTAACAGGGAAAATCAAGGGAAAAGCACCGAAAAAGACGATGTTATAGATTTTTACAGTGAAAATTTCGATCCATTGGCTATTTTGTATAGTAGTCAAGTGAAAATACCCAAACCTGAAGCGAGACCTTTCGATAATTTGGCGATGTGGAATTCGCATTATCAGAGAGGCGAAGAAGCCAAAAAAACAGTGAAAAAACGAATAGATCAACCTCTTCCTCAACGAAGATGGTTACCACATCAATGTAAGTATTTAACATTTACTTTTTTTTTGTTTATTTCTATACAATTACCACTACACTTGTGAGGTTATGTTTCCCAGGAAACAACTTAAATTTTTTTAATTGAATTTAAAAAAACACCAACGTTTTTGAAACGATACCTTATGCATTAATTTCTTTTGTTCATTGTAAACGTCAAGATGTATTTACGTGGACGGTAATGGGAATTCAAGGCGAGTGTGGTCATGGTTAGAAATATAACCTTTAGTTTTGTATTTATGGTTTGTGTAGACTACTGATATCAAATCCAATTGTTAATCGTTTGATGATTTATCAGTATCGATCATTACCAATAATAGGCATAATTGAAGGTGAATGTTTAATGATAATTTTTATGTCTGGAATATTTTTGTGAAGGTGAAGAAGCTACATTATAAGGTTAGAGTTAACTGAGGTATGAATTATTTGCCTTTGTTGATTATTGATATTACAGAGTTAGGTGTAGAAGTTCTTTTCATATCACAAATGTTCTCGTTATTCAGTTCTAAAGATTTCATTGCTTACTTTACCATCACAGAAATTTGTGCCAATTGGAATTTGATTTTAACATTAGGCATGTTTATACATAATTTAAATAAAACAAATATATTTTTGAGATGTGCAAGTTCAGTTAGAAAGTACAGAGAGAGTCGCTTCACTGACTCAGAAGTGCTAATTTCAATACAGAAGATCTGGAAATGTGAATGGATGATCTGGTGAATAAGTTTAAGTCAGTTCAAGAATGTGAAGAAGTACCAAATCTGACTCCTATATTTTTTCTAAACCTTTATTTACCATGAGAAAAATGACCTCATGTACAGTTACCAAGTTTATGGAAATGGTTCTTCCATTTTTCTATTTCGTAGTGAGATAAATTTGTAGGCTTATGCTAATTTATCCTCTTTTTAAGAGAGACATTTTATCTAATAGGTGTTTCGATTAATAATATCAATTTTGCTAAGAGATGACGTTACTTATACATAACCTTTACCTTACATACTTCTTTGATTTGAAGAAAACGACTTCTGAAAGTTATCGATTGTGGTTGAAGCTAACGGTGAACATGCTCTAACCCAAAAAACTCGTAAATGATGATTTAAATGCTTTAAAAGTGGTGATTTTGATATAAAAGACAAGAAGTGTCCCGGACAGCTGAAAAAGTTTGTAGATGCAGATTTACAAGCATTATTGGATGAAGACTCAACTCATATGTTGAAACAGTTGGCAGTAGCATTGAATGTTGCCCAATCCACCATTTCCGAATATCTACACGCATTGGGAAAGATCCAGAAAGAAGGAAAATGGGTTCCATATAAACTGATACAAAGAGACATTTAAAGGCGAAAAATCACAACCGAAATTTTGCTTGCCAGAGAGAAACAGTTTTTTTTTGCATCGAGTTGTGTCAGGTAATGAAAAACAAACAAAACATCAATGGGTAGACCCAGGTCAGCCTTCAGCATCACAACCAGTGCGCAATATATATTTAAAGAAGGCTTTGCTGTGTATTAGGTGGTATAGTATACACAATGCATTTTTCGTTATCTTTAACCATCTGCTTTAAAAATGGAATCGCAATGGATAATATCAGGCGAATTTTTCTCAGTTAACTTATGCAACACTCTTCATAGGCTTTGATTCTAAGTTGACATAATAGCCTTGATATTGTTGAGTGATTAATTCCAGGACTTTCTCCCATCTCTTGAGTTGATCTATTTCGAACACTCTCAGTTAGTACCAACATTTTGCTACCATAAACTTCTATTGATCGTGCAGAACGTGGCCCACCTCTAAAATTATAATTATTTTCCAGTTCTTTTGCGCCTGCGAAGCAGGTTTGCCTTTATGTAAAATATGTCGAAAATGCTTTGTATGCGATACATTACCGTCCAGCGCCAAAAATGGACGATCAACCCTATTGTTTAATTATTAGTGAACTGTCATCACATCCTCAAAAAGTCACTCTTTAGGGTGAGATATGAATACTGGCGTAACTATACCATCTGCAGATATAGTTACAGGCAGGTTGCAAAACACTGAAATTGGAAACAAATTTCATTCATTGGAAGGAAACGCGATAAAATATATTCACTTTGAACAAGCTTTCCGGATCTTAGAGACGCTCATTTTCGCAAAGTTCGTCAAAATGGCGTTTCACCTTCCTCTGACGAGAAAATTCGGGGTTCATGGACCATTTTTCTGCTACACTATTTACTTCTTTTTTCAAATTTTCAAATTCATGTCTATACCTTTCCATTTCTTCTAGACAAATTTTCAAACGTTTTAAGGTATTTGAAAGATCGGTGGTTTCAGGCTGAAGTGCTTTAGAGACTGCATCGAGTTTTTGTTTTTAGAATTTTGTAGAATTTTGCAATGGAAAACCAATAACATAATAAAATCATAGTTCTCGATTTTCTTCTTGAGTGAAATAGCTTAATTTCTTTCATCTTATTTACAATTTAACAGAATTGTTTTCGTTAGAGCTTTTTAGACTTCAACAAACCGAATTTTTAAAGCAAAAATAGCATCATAACGTCCTGCACATCTAGTAGGGTTCAATGTCTTTATTATTATTATTATTCACGTATGGGCCCTAGTGGACCACGCGAAGTACAATTAGAGGCGTTTGTTGTTGTTAGCCTTCCTTTGTGCCCATACTAATTTCATTCTTTCGCTATGAGCTTTTTTCCTTTCGTCAGACCAAGTTGTTCTAGTCTTCCTACATTTTTCACTCTGGCCAACTTTCCACACATTAACCTTGTGTCTGAAACAGCCTCTATCCTTAATTTCACTTTGTGTAATATTTGCTGATCTTAGGTCCTCTTTAATTGCAGCAATCCATTTAATTATTTCTACTTTAGCTCTACTCCTGTTTTCATAAAATTCGACTATTTGTCTAGTTAACCTACTCGGATTCATCCGTTTTATGTGTCCGTAAAACTTAAGTCTTCTTTTTCTCATATCGCTATGTATATCTGTGTATTGTTTGATTTCTTTGTTTTCTCGAAGTCGGTATGTTGTGCTATTTATTTGTTTGGGGCCTAGGATTTTTCTTACGATTTTTCTTTCCTTCTTTTCAATGTCCTCGATGTCCTTCTTTCTATTCAAAATGAGCGTTTCTGCAGCATGCATGTCAATGTCTTTAATGTTATTGAAGTTGAAGACTCCCTTTATCAGATATAAAACTTGATAAGATATTCCATCTTTTGATACTATGCCCAAAAAAAATTATAAATTGTTGAACTGTTTCAAAAAAATGTTGCATATCAATAACCTCTCTTACTGCATCATTAAGTACCAGATTTAAGTTATGAGCAGTGAACATATACCGCATTTGGTTCGATATCTTTTATGAGTTTTTGAACTTCACCGTAAGTGCCTTTCGTTGTGTTAGCACCATCATATCCTTGTTCTCGACACTTATTTAGAGGTAGATTTTTGTCATCTATGGATTTAATAATTTGGTTGGACATTGTTAAAGCAGTTTGGTTCTTAACTTCATGAAATCCTAAAAATTACTCTTTAATGACGAGGGCCTTTGGGATTCCATTTTCGTCTTTTTCGATCATACAATAACGGTAAAGTTCACACATTTGATCTGTTTTTGAAATATCTTGAGTCGTATCGAATATAATAGAGTAAAATGGTACGGCATTTATTTCATTTATGAGGGCATTTTTTATTTTTAGAACCAGAACAGAAATGAGCTCATTTTGTATTTTTGGACTTAAGTATTTTATATGGCCATTTGATTTACTTAACAATTCTTGTAAAATCGGATCGTATTTTGCTAATAACTCAAAAATACTCTAAAAGTTTCATCGGGAACTTGGATCATTGCTATCTGCCTTTTCTCTGTGGCCACGAAAGGCTAAATTACACGTTGAAAGTGTCAGAGTCACATCAAGGAGTCTAGAGAGTATTGGGCGCCAAAAAGATTTTTCTTTCTTGATCATGATCTCTTGTTCTTCATCTAGTGTTCCATGTAGCCGTCATTGTTGATACAGAAGGCAAGAATCCAGGTGAAGTTTCGATGACCCGTGTCTTCCTATGGCGTCTACAATATATTTCCAGTCGTCATAGCCTTCCATTCAAACATTTTGTATTATTTTAGATGCGCGATTTGCGAATAACCAACATAGTTCACAGTACGCCTTCTGAAGTATTAAAGAATAGGATAGCCATGTACATTCAAGTTTCACGCCAGACTTGGAAACAATATAGTAATGTTTTTCTAGGAAAGATCTATTGGCACCGTCTTTTAATAAAATACCCTTAGGTTTATAATGTCTGTTTTCGATCACGAACCGTTTCATTTGATCATTTAGTTCTTTAAAATTACCCTTGTCAGTAATAAATGGTGAAGGTGCATTGTTGTTCACACTAAAATATAATTCACTTTGATTTTTGCTTGTACCTTTTTGTGGTTATTCTGGATCTAGATATTCACTGGTGTCGGGTGCTGCATCTGCTATACTGTTACTTTTAGTTACGTCCAATTATTCACTTTCGTACCACTGATCACTCGCTTTTTCATCAATAAAGTCATCATTCTTAAAGTACTGACTAATTTTAGATAACTTTTAATTTTTTTCTTCAGACTCCCTCTTTCTCTTTCGTTTTTCCCTCCCGCTCAGATATTTTCTAGAACTAGACATGTTGATATTTAACTTTCACAATTAACTTTAAAGACTTTATATTATACAATGCAGATATGAATACGTTATTTACCTCTACATTGTTTCTGTTGTGTTATTTTTCGCCTGTTTAATATGTCGAATGGGATATGGTTATTTTATGAGTTTACTGTCGGGTCAAAGGCTTCAAAAGCAGGTTGCAAGATATGTGTAATATTTTGAAAGTATGCGGTAAAATAATTTTCTTTAGGGAAACGATTTCTGTATAGTGCACTCGAGCTGGTATTGTGCACTACACATTTCTTAATAGATTTTTCTTTTGATTATCTGTTACTGTTACTTTTGAACCACTATCTAATCAAGTCTGCGTATTTTGTACTGATTTCTTTTTTATGTTAATTTCACTCATAATATATAAATATTTGGAGATGATGATGTGATTATCAACATTGATTTTGCAGGTAATTATTCTTGTGTATTAGTTTTTTTGTTATGCAAATTATATATTTTAAAAAATATTCCGTTATAAGTTCTCGAACACAACCGAAAGTTTTTACAAGTCAACAATAGTCAAAATTCCACCTGTCTTAACTGAGAATGTTTTCTTAAACAACTTATACAACCCTGTATAAGTGAGCTTGTAAAATTTTCAATTAATTTTCTGTTCTGAAATTATTTTCTTTTTCTTTCAGTTCCTTATGCAACAGGAGATTTTTATTTCATACATTTCTATGCTCTTTTTACCGATTTAAACTTGTTGACAATTTAAATGTAATAAAGTTTTGTAAATGTTAAAAACTCTTTTCGTAAAAATGTTTTTCTTGTGGTCTAATGTCATTGTTTAATTTATTATTTCGAAAAAGCAAACGGTTCGTAAATAGCTAGGTTAGTTGTGTGCTAGCTGTGCTGATTTGGATGTGATTCTCGGCTAAACGTTTGGATCTCGTGTAGATCACCATTGCAAAATTGATCAGGAAGTGACCCATTTTTGAAACACGATGCTACAGAAGATTAACATGGATATTCTATCGATAATATCGCGCGTAAAAGATTATGATGCTACAGCAACGAGGCTATTGCAAACAATCAAGGAGTTAAAATTGTATCATGAAGATTGTTTTGTCCATGTGTCGATATTATGTAGTTTTACACAGTGTTATGCTAGGCTGGAAGATTGTTTTAGCTGCCTAGAGCTTCCAGAGAAGATTAATAAATCGGTAGTTGTTACTCGTACTGAAGACGCATCAGATGCCAGTGTTGCCAGATCGAACGCTATGCTGACAGTTTAATTACTTTATTTATACACCTCATATATATATATATATATATATATATATATATATATATATATATATATATATATATATATATTAGAATATTAAAATAATTTTTTAGGGGAAGTTTATCTATTACTATTTATTTTCGTTCATTTGAATAAGTTACAATTCTCAGATTACGACGAATTGCAACATTTTTCCCAGCTTAGTGAGTTTGACAGAAGTCGAGCAACGGGATGCGGGAGTCAGAATTGTAATGTCATGAATTTGTCACTAGGCCCAATGTGCCCAGTATACTTTAAAATTATGTTTAAGTCTCGGCGACACCAATTTTTTTTTATTTTGTAGACCTGTGATTGCAATTTAAAATTATCGTAAATTTATACGCGATCTTATGGAGATTCACTGACAATAAACTAAACACGTTACAAATATATAAAGAACATCTATCAACTTTACAAACTTCTCGATTGTGTAGCTTAAACTATTTGGAACCAGTTTTGCTCCGTTTTATTAATATTCATTTTCAGTTCTTTTGCATTCGATTTTTTTGTCGGGAAGTATATTTAATGGTGGTCACATTTCTATGTAGCATATTTAAAACTTTGTAGTTTATAATATAATGTTTTAATATAATTATGTGATAATGGGGTAGATGTATTTAAATTTAATTATTGCTTTTAGTATGAGGAATTATGAATATTAATTTTTATAACTGAATAATTAACAGTGATTTTCCCATCTTGTGAGTAACATTAACAATCGTTTTTTTATTTAATATGAAAATTCTAACTAACAATGAATACAATTTTTTTTAATTAGCGTACTGTTTTTTTTTAGAAAATATCTAATCGTTTTTCTCCTATCTGTTTCGACTCCATTCATGTGAACTCATTGTAAAGTGTTGGATAGTAAACTTGTCTAGGAAGACATTGACCTTTTAACGTCGCCACGATACTCAAAATATGGCAACGCTGTTCGGTTTAGACATTTTTGCATTAATTTTTTCTGTTTACACATTATTTTTTCTCAATTATCATTATTAATTGAATAATATCGCTCACGTGGGCAATTATCAAAATATGACAATCAATTTTGGATATTACACCGTGGCTTTGAATAATCGTCACATAAAAAGTTGGCTAATATATAGAGTGACGCAATAGAAGGTATCCAATTTCCAATTTAAAAAAATATAAGGAAAACTACAGTAAATATTTATTAAACTCGAAGTGATTTATCACTCAACACCAAAACACTTTATTTAACTTCTCGGCGCGCGTTTCGCTAACCATTTTAGTCTCATTAGCATTCCCCTGTTGATACTAACATGGGTAGCGAAACGCGGGTCGATAATTTAAATAAATTGATTTGCTCAATTCTTCTATTAGAACTTTCAGTGTGAATTTAATCTTTTAATTAATTTTAAATAAGATTAAATCATCTCCTGATGATGTTAACATGGTTAACGAAACATGCGTCGAGGAGTAAAAAAAGTGATTTAGTTCTTAGTGGTAAATTTCTTCGAGTTTAGTGTTTCACGCCAAAGGTTCCGATATCATTCTTCATCTAATCATCATTCTGGACATAGACCTCCCTTATAAGCGTGAAGTTATCCCTGTTTTCTTGATGTTATCGGTCCAGCGTATGGAGCACCCTCCTGTCCTTTGATCGATATATATGGTCTCAATTTTTGGATGTTTTGGGACAGTTTTCCATCATGATATCTAGCACCATGTCCTTCATAGTTCCAATTTTGCTCTACAACTACTTGTGCTATATGTTTGTCCAATAAGAATCGGGATTCAGGTTATAAGAAAACATTTATTAAAGAAATATGTAAAGTAACTGAATAATTTTCAAAATATGACTCTCCCGCATAAACACACCCCTGCCAGCGATTTTACCAGTCTTTATACGCCCTCTAGATGTCCGCAACTGCAAGGCTATTCGTCGAAGCCTTTTGGACTGCCTCAATCGTCCTGAAACGATATCCTTTCGGGCTCCTCTTGATCCAAGGGAACAAAAAAAAGTTTGGGGGAGCCACATCTGGACTATAAGGTGATTGGAGATGGTTTAAACCATCGTTCACTAGTTTTCTTGAGTTCGAGCATGATCACCATAAGCTTCAATCAACAATCGATACCTTTCAGCAGCCATTTTCTTCAAATAAAAGAAGATTATTAAACTTAATTAAAATTAAATTAAATTAATTTAATTAAAATTAAAACCCGGAAATTGATCATTGGAAAAAAACCCGCTCAAAGGGATTATCAAAATTCTTTTTATCGTTTAGTTGGTACCACTGTTCCCTATATTGACGCGGAGTTTGAACGTCATATGTCATTTATTTTGTTTACAGTGCTCGTTTGCAAAGTATAAACAGTGCTTGTTTATACTTTGGTACACCCCACTCGGGACAGGGGTTGCATATCATACTGACAACTGTCGCCATAGGATGGTGTTATGTGCTGTGACTCGCTTAACCTTGTACCTATCCGAATAACCGACCCCACACGTCCCTAGTTCCTTCATTAGTCTCGGGAGGTACTAAATAGGTGGGTGAAAGTTTATCAGACCGTTTCAAACTTGATTGTAGTCGGAAGGGGCGACATCAGAAGAATAAAGGAAACGACAAGAATATTCCTATAGCAACTAATTTTGGAACTTTTGTTCTACTGATTCGTGAGAAATTAGGTTGAGTTTTATCAATATATCCCTTGGTCAATATCGATTTCTCACGCCGTTTGCGAGATATTCGCGTTCGAATACTCCATTGTACATCTTGTTGATGGCTGAAAAATATGCAATTCACAAAATGTGCCTTGAATACGAGGAACAAAACATTAAGATGTTAAAAATACAACGAACGGATAAAGTTACCTTTTTTTTTTTTAATTTACTTCTATAGATGTTGAAGTTCTTTCGCAGGCTCTTTGTTAAGTGACGCCTTACGTGACCGCTAGTTGAATTTTTTGTGATTTCATGATGGTGAACTAAAGACTTCATATGACCCCACAAATAAAAATCTAACGGATTAATGTCTGGGCTACGAGGTGACCAAGGAAACTTACCACCGCGCCCAATCCATCGATGTGGAAAATGTTGATTCAAATGATTTCGCAAGAAAAATGCGATGGCACCCCATCTTGCATGAACCACATGTCTTGTCTTAAGTTTAAAGATGTACCGTCCAAAAGGCCTAATAAGTCAATTCAGAAACTGGACATATTGATCTCCATTCAGTCGGAAACTCAAATAGGTCGATTAAAAAATTGTCGATAATGCCGCTCCAAATGTTAATTGAAAATTTGTGCTGGAAATGTCGCTCTCTTAGTAGGTGTGGATTTTCCAAGGCGTAATAATAATTATTTCGCCAGTTAAAAATTCCACGTCTGGTAAGTTTCCTCGTCAGTAAACAATATCTTTTCAGAAACACAAAATTGACATTGACAAAATTCTGATCTAACCGGCAAATCTTGTGGCAATAAATTTTGAATAGGTGAAAAATGGTTGGGAAACAATTTTTTTTTATGGAGAATTCTTGAGACGGTAGATTTGCTAATTCCTGTAGATGCCTCCAAACATACCTAGTGCTTAGTTCAGGATTTTCCGCGATACTAATTAAAATGTCTTCTTGTTCTACCGTTATACGTTTCGGTTGTCCATCAGGATTGTTGTAATAAAACGAACCTGTTTCGCCTGATTGAAAATTCTTCGAAAAATTTGTCGATCTGGGATGATTCTGGTTGGGTACATATTCATACCTTCATATATTCATACTTCATACGTAAACGGCGTGAGATATCGATATTAACCAAGGGAACCTTTTTTACGTGGAAATTATGACTCTTCTCTATATTCAAGTCAAAATATTGATATTGACGCGGAGTTTGAACCTCATATGTCATTTATTTTGTTTATAGTGCTCGTTTGCAAAGTATAAACAGTGCTTGTTTATACTTTGGTACACCCCACTCGGGACAGGGGTCGCATATCGTACTGACGTCACGACACACGGCGTGAGATATCGATATTAACCAAGGGAACCTTTTTTACGTGGAAATTATGACTCTTCTCTATATTCAAGTCAAAATATTGATATTGACGCGGAGTTTGAACCTCATATGTCATTTATTTTGTTTACAGTGCTCGTTTGCAAAGTATAAACAGTGCTTGTTTATACTTTGGTACAACCCACTCGAGACAGGGGTCGCATATCGTACTGACGTCACGACACACGGCGTGAGATATTGATATTAACCAAGGGAACCTTTTTTACGTGGAAATTATGACTCTTCTCTATATTCAAGTCAAAATATTGATATTGACGCGGAGTTTGAACCTCATATGTCATTTATTTTGTTTACAGTGCTCGTTTGCAAAGTATAAACAGTGCTTGTTTATACTTTGGTACAACCCACTCGAGACAGGGGTCGCATATCGTACTGACGTCACGACACACGGCGTGAGATATCGATATTAACCAAGGGAACCTTTTTTACGTGGAAATTATGACTCTTCTCTATATTCAAGTCAAAATATTGATATTGACGCGGAGTTTGAACCTCATATGTTCATTTATTTTGTTTACAGTGCTCGTTTGCAAAGTATAAACAGTGCTTGTTTATACTTTGGTACACCCCACTCGGGACAGGGGTCGCATATCGTACTGACGTCACGATACACGGCGTGAGATATCGATATTAACCAAGGGAACCTTTTTTACGTGGAAATTATGACTCTTCTCTATATTCAAGTCAAAATATTGATATTGACGCGGAGTTTGAACCTCATATGTCATTTATTTTGTTTACAGTGCTCGTTTGCAAAGTATAAACAGTGCTTGTTTATACTTTGGTACACCCCACTCGGGACAGGGGTCGCATATCGTACTGACGTCACGACACACGGCGTGAGATATCGATATTAACCAAGGGAACCTTTTTTACGTGGAAATTATGACTCTTCTCTATATTCAAGTCAAAATATTCCCATCTTTATGGGGTAAAAAAATATGAGCGAGTTAATTACTCACAAAGTAGGTAGCAAACGCCCTCTAGGCTCAAGCTAGTACTAAATTCGGATTTGCCGCCTTTGAAAACCCAACTACCTCGATTTTGAACCTGATATCTTGAACAGCTTTAAAATTATCTCAATTTTTCGAAAATTTAGTTTCACTTTCAACACTCTGTATCTCTTTAATGACTGCCAACACATTTATTGACTAAATCCTTTTATATTCATTTCTACTATCACCACTTGCTTTATGACGGGTAAGTTATGAGACACCCTGTATATATAAAAGATATCAATCGATTGTTTCCTAAGAGATGGTATTCCTTATCGGACATTGTTTCTGTTTGCTTCGAAAATTAATATACTGGATGGATCACATCACCAAACTCCGGACAAACTAAGCAATTTTTGAAGAAAAGTTTACTGGTCGAAAACGATTTTTGATTTGCGTCAGTGCAAATGGCGATTTTGTTTTTGCGTTATTCTGCCTGCCTCAGAAATTGTTTGTCGTAGTTTAATCGTATACAGCCGGTAGTGTAGAATCTCTCTTCTGCAATTTAACCCATTGTCAACGCGCTCACTTCAAATTTGTGTTTACGTCCTTTTGGTCTAGATCCTTTGAAATGAAAAAAATGGACATTGTCGGATAGTTTGAATAACCGAATATCCACATCGAAGGAATCCAATTATCGTCGCTTTTCTGTTATATTCTGCAATCGAACTTCGCCCGTTTTGACTGCTGGATTACGAGGATAAACGATAAACGATAAACGAGAACGAGAACGAAGAAATTAAGTTGAGTATTATACGGATTTTGATATATATATATATATATATATATATATATATATATATATATATATATATATATATATATATATATATCAAAATTATTTAATCTAATTCTAAAACTAAGCTATGTTCTATTTATATGAAAAACCCTACCTAACGAAGCGTGTAAAAATCATGTACCGTGAAGTTTACTAAACCTTACATTAATAATTGAAAAAGTTGACTGATCGGGATAGGTCCTTTATCACGGTTCATGATTTTCTTACATTTTTCTGTTTGAATGCTTTTATATGCATCCAAAGCCCTATTATTATTAACACTTTTAATTAGTCTTAAATTACTAATATCTATACTGTGGTCGTATTCGATTGCATGTTGGGAAACACAAGATTTGTCATTTCTCCCATATCTAATGGGGGCAATATGTTCTTTATATCTTGTCATCTTTTTGTTTGCCCAATATACCTTCGATCACAGTCTTGACAATTAATTTCGTAAATCCTCGACTTTTCATTTTGCTCTATTTTATCCTTTGGATTTCCCAGAACTCTTAATTTAATATATGGTTTGCACACAACCTTAATGTCCAATTTTTTCAAAATTTTGTCTAACCCTCTTGTTAATTGAGCCTCAAATGGTATTACTATGAAATTCTTTGTGTTCTGAAGTTGAAGATTCTTTCAATAATTTCCTGAACTTATGTTTTCTAATTAATTTATCTACAATGTTCTTATTATAACCATTCACTTCAGATACCTCCCTAATTAATTTTAATTCATTGTTATAATTATCTTTATTTAAAGGAAAATTAATTAATCTATTTACCATAAAATTTAAACTAGCCATCTTATTTTGGAAGCTATGAATTAAATCGTTAGGAATGTATCTCGAAGTGCTGGTGTTTTTTTCTGCAAATATCAAAATCTAACCTATTTTTATTGTTTCTGCTGACTAAAACATCCAGAAATGGTAAACTCTCGTTGTTTTCGAGTTCAGGCGTGAATATTATATTTTGGGATTTACCAATTAAGTCTTAACCATACCTTCGGAAAGTAACTGAATTCATCTTTTGCCTCGTTTTCAAATTTACTCATAAATAAGTTGGCTAAGAACGGCGACAGAGGATTGCCCATTGCCGTTCCTTCTTGTTTTTCATAACATTGTTATTAAGCTGAAAACAATTTTGCTTCATACATAATCTTGTTAAGGAGATGTACTCAGAAACAATCATATTATTAAAACCGTTTAACTTGAGTAACTCCCTTAGGTATTTCAAGGTATGTGGAATCGGGACACTTGGAAACAACAATGAAACGTCAAAGGAAACCAAAACCTCACCTTCCCATGTAGATGTGGGTTTTTGACTTTTTCTATGAATTTGGTTGAGCTTTTCACAGAACAGGAAGATAGATTTTCAAATTCCCTTGTTAACAACACAAGGGAATTTGAAAATCTACCAAACTAACTATCTTCCCCCTGATGATGCTAACATGGTTCGCGAAACGTGCGTCGAGCAGTTAAAAAAAAGTGATTTGGTATTTAGTGTTAAATCTCTTCAAGTTTAATTTTCCTGGTCCTTTAGTTCATACGGTGATTCACTACTCCGTAAAGGATATAATGAGTGTAATTTGCTTTTGACATGTAACCAAATTGATGCATTAAAACAATTGATAGCTGGCTAAGAAAAATGGTTGTTTAATTATATTTATTGCAAAAAAAATGATCCAGGGAAATTGCTTATTTTGAATTTATTTTTGAAACGAAATTGTTAAGTTTAATGTGGAAACCATATCACCTGGACAAGTTGAAATATGTTTTGTAACAGGAGCACCTAAAATTAATGAATCGTAAAAGTATTCTGGCTCATCACTACAATGCTTGATCACAAAAAACTTCTAGTTATTCTATCTGATTTAAGAACAAGATCAAAGATATAGCCCCGTGTGACTTTTTTTATTTCCCCAACTGAAATTATCGCCATAAATGAAAATTCTCAGATGAAGCTGAAGACCGTACTGGACAATGTCACTGCGAAGTTTTTTGATGACTAGATTATTCTCTGGAATAAGTGTGTCTCATCAAATGGGGCCTATATTTTAAGACCAAAAAATAATCATTGCCAAACCAATATTTTGGGTTTTATCAAATTAATTCCAGATATTTATTTGAGAATTAAATACAAGAGGAATTTCTTATAATTTTAAAAGGTGTACAAATACGTGTACAACGCCGTTTTAAAACGTAATATCGCAAGTTTGGTCATCTGCTAACAACATAATGTTAAAGTATTAGTGACTCCGCATCAGCATCACAAAATTTTTTTCTTTAATTTGAAGAAATCTGCAGCTTAGGTGCATCATTGTTTGTAGAAGCATATAGTGAGGCTGCTTTAAGCGAGAGAAGTTGTCGTGAGTGGTTTCAAAAGTTTAAAAACGGCAAGTTTGACGTGGAAGGGAAAGAACGCAGTGGAAGGTCGAAAGTGTACGAAGACACGGAATTGGAAATGTTATTGTAGGAAGATTCATTCTAAACGCAAAAAGACCTTGCTCTTACATTAGAAGGGATTCAACAAGCACTTTCACATCGTTTAAAATCGTTGAAGATGATTAAAAAACAAGGAAATTGAATTCCACTCCAAATTCCATATGAACTGAAGCCGAAAGACGTTGAACGCTGCTTGCCAGGCGTAACAAAAGGGTTTTTTTGTATGGTATAGTCACTGGTGATGAAAAATGGATCCACTACGATAACCCAAAGAAGAGAAATTTATGGGGAATAAAAAACCTTTTTGGAAGCACTTAATTGGGAAGTCTTACACACTCGCCGTATTCACCATACATTACCCATTTGAGTATTGAGTATTGAGCATTCCAGTAATAAAATACAAATATGAATGGAATCACAATGATTGCGACTATTACTTAAACTCTATAAAAAAAATACAGATTAGAAAATAGTCCCATTATCTACCTTGCTGAAACATGGTTCGATATACATGAGACGCCAGCAAAAGGATGGGTAGATACATCAAGAAAATGCCAAACCAAAGCCCCAGCGAACAAGGGAAAAATAATTGCAATTTTACATGCTGGTTCCGAGGATGGATGTCCAAATTGTTTAAGGTTGTCCTCCAAAAATATTAAACATTTATCTTTGGAAAACATTTATCCGACTCTAAGTGCAAGTGCTGCAACATTAATTAGGAAGGTTGTATTATTTCCAAAGAAAGGTGGATAAATTCGATTAACCATGTTATTAAAATAGAAGAATCCTATGTATCATTTTCTAATAATCTAGAACCACTTATTATTAATGTAGATCAAAGTGACAGTGAGAGCGAAACCGAATTAAATGTATAATTAATTTTAAGTTATAATTTAAAAAAAACACAAACCAATAAATAATGTTTTAATCATATATTATAATAATAATAAGTTGATAAGTAAGAGATTTTCAAAGAACCTTGAGAGCCTTGGTATTTCGAGATCGATTGCCATAGTGGGATAGTGTTCCGTGCTCTTGCAGACGTGTCACATTGTTCGTAAAGTATTATGCTAGGGTGAGGGGAGCTGAATTGCTTTTTCATCTTGGCACTAGAATATCGGCCAGCATGAGCTGAGATTCTACAGTAAGGATGAGCAGAATAATAATAATTATACCTATCGGTATCTGGGAATAGCACAAATTCAAAGGCTAAACCATACGACACTCAAACATGAGTTCCAAGATAAATACAAGAATAGAATAACGAAGCTTCTTAATACAAAACTCTCAGGGGGAATATATGTAAGGCAATCAACACATGGGCAGTACCAGTGTTAACATATTCATTTGGAGTGGTCAAGTGGTCAAACACAGAACTGGAAGAGCTAGACCGCCACGCAATGCAATGCGTGCAACTCCATGCAAACTACACTATCGAAACAGAGACAATACAAAACAACATACATCTCTGGGAACATAAATCAATCCATGGTAGATATGTAGAATTATTAAGCGACAATACTATTGATAAGAAAGCTTCTCTGCTCTGGTTAGACGAGAATCAACTATATCCGGAAACTGAGGGTTTTGTTATTGCTATCCAGGATAAAGTCATTAAAACCAATAATTACAAGAAATATATCCTTAAAGAAAACACTGAAGATGTATGTCGAAAGTATGGCAAAATAGGGGGGACTGTTGAGTAGATAATTGGTGGATGTCCTATTTCAGCAGAAAATGCATATTTAGAAGGCATAATGAGCTTGCTAAAATAATCCATCAAAAACTGGCACTTAATCATGGTCTTTTGCCAACATCTACTCCGCCGTATTATAAATACAGTCCTCCAGCTGTTGTGGAGTCTGACGATGTGCAGCTCTACTGGAACAGACGGATAATAACTGACAGGGCTTTCGGCTACAATAAACCATACATAGTCTTAATAAATAAAAAAGAAAAGCGGGGATCAATTATTGATATTGTCATAACACTGTCTCATAATATACATAAAACGGAGATGGAAAAAGTTTCTAAGTATGAGAATCTTTCTTATGAATTGAAGAACATCTGGCAACTTAAAACAGTCAACATCGAACCTTTTGTAATTTCCGCAGAGGGATTGGTGAGCCACAGATTCTCCAACAGTTTAACAAACTGCGGACTAAATAGAAATATCATAAAAGTGGGACAACGGGCTATATTGTTGCAAACCTGCCATATAGTTCGAAAATTGTTGTCTTAATGCCAACGGAATATTGGGTTGTAATGAAATTTATCTCCAGGCTCCGAGCTGAACTCCAACATCGCGAGGGAGGAATCGGTTTGTGGTTTCCAGCTCTTTGAGCTGAGAGAGTGCCACGAAGTCGATGATAATAATAATAATAATAATAATCCTAATTTATAATAATAATCTAAATTCCTAATTTTTGATAGAAAAGGGCGGAAGCTTATTTGTACACCTTTTACTTTAATTAATTCTTCTGTTGGAACCTTTGGTGTGAAATACTAAACTTGAAGAGATTTACCACTAAACACCAAAACGCTTTTTTGAACTGCTCGGCGCACGTTTCGCTAACCATGTTAGCATTATCTATGATTTAATCTGTTCATTTTCTTGTTTTTTTTTCGGACACTCGGAAACATCGATGAAACGTCAAAAGAAACCAAAACCTCACCTTCCTGTAGATGTGTATTTTTGACTTTTTCTATGAATTTGGTTGAATTGATCACAGAACAGGAAGTTGGTTTGGTAGATTTTCAAATTCCTTTACCTTTTACTTTATTTAAACGGTGCAACTGCAGATTCCCAACGGTTACATCTCCAAAGTATATGTCTTCATCAGTTTTTTTTTCCATTTTAAAGATAATCGCTCGCGGTTGCTGTAAATTGCTAAATGTCGGTGGTGGTTCTTCCATTCCTCTTTGGATAAATCAATTTCAAAAACATAATAGATTATCGCTTCGTAGTATTCTGATTCCAATTCTACAGAGTATGTCGGAGAATTATCGGAACTTTTAAAATTTAGAGAAAGCTATTCTGTTCAGCTAATGCTACTAAACGTTCACAATGACAGAATATTCTTTACTCAATCCCCAAGCCACCGTGAACATTTCAAATCGATTGACTAAGCCATTCAAAAAATTTAAAATTATCGTAATTATATACGCGATCTTATGGAGATTCACTAACATAAGTTAAATACGTTACAAAGATACAAAAAAAACTATCAAGCGTTCCAACCTTTCATATTATATAACTTAAACTGTTTGGAGCCAATTTTACACGGTTTTATTAATATTCATTTTCTGTACTTTTGCCTTCGATTGTACCTCCATATCCATCCTTATCTCCATCCATAATTATTATGTATCCTTAATATATCCTTATATACATCCTTAATTGTGTTTTTTTATTTTGAATGTATTTTCCAACATACTATGTATAACTCATTATGTTTCTCGTATACAAAAACAGCTTTCAATTTTATTTCTAGATTCGTTATTGATAGATGTGAATTAGTGCTTATGAACAAAAAGTTCTCGATATATCTCATTCGATGTATCCTATTTGTTTGTCGTGCCAGAAGGCCAAATAAAAAGTACAGAGTTGTTTATATATATATATATATATATATATATATATATATATATATATATATATATATATATATATATATATATATATATATATATATATATATATATATATCAATATAAAGTCATTCATCTAATATAACTTATTGCACGCACGTTCATACGCTATTTTAGTTACACTGTTGAATTACGCACTCGTCTCGCTGTGAAGGCCAAATAAAATGGTTTTTAGTTGACATATCAACACGTTCAGTTCCATTTTGAAACGGTTACGGTAAAAATCAAAAGGTTTTTATTTTTAATTGGCATATTAAGCATATGCTGACTTGTTAGATGAGTTCGTTGTTTGTTATATATACATATATATATATATATATATATATATATATGTATATATATATATATATATATATATATATATATATATATATATATATATATATATATATGTATATATATATATATATATATATATATATATATATATATATATGTATATATATATATATATATATATATATATATATATATATATATATATATATATATATATGTATATGTATATATATATGTATATATATATATATATATATATATATATATATATATATATATATATATATATATATATATATATATATATATATATATATATAGTGATTGTAATCTTTCGCTTTCAGAGCTTTTTTTCTTTCGTCAGACCAAGTTGTTCCAGTCTTCCTGCATTTTTTCTCTCTGGCCAACCTCCCAAACGTTAACCTTGTGTCTGAAACAGCCTCTATCCTGAATTTCACTTTGTGTAATATTTGCTGATCTTTGGTCCTCTTTAATTGCAGCAATCCATTTAATTATTTCTACTTTAGCTCTACTCCTATTTTAATAGAATTCGACTATTTGTTTAGTTAGCCGACTCGGATTCATCCGTTTTATGTGTCCGTAAAACTTAAGTCTTCTTTTTCTCATATCGCTATGTATATCTGTGTATTGTTTGATTTCTTTATTATCCCGAAGTCGGTACTTTGAGCTATTTATTTGTTTGGGGTCTAAGATTTTTCTTATGATTTTTCTTTCCTACTTTTCAATCTCCTCGATGTTTCTCTTTCTATTCAAATTGAGCGTTTCTGTCCCATATAGACATTCTGGCTTAATAACTGTGTTGTAATGTCTCAGTTTTATGTTTTTAGATATGCATTTTTTGTTGTAAATATTTTGTGTAAGTCTTGATGCGGTTTCTATTTTTTGAGATCTACCTTTATTGGCCGCTTTTTTCAAACCGTTTTCCATGATTATATCTCCCAAATATTTGAACCGAGAGACTCGTCTGATGTTACCATATTTTGTTTTTAGAAATGGTGTTCTTAGTCTGTTGCAAGTCATGTATTGTCTTTTCAAAGAAAATTTGGAGTCCTACCTTTTCTGCTGTTTCTTTTATTCTGTTTCAATTCAACTATTCTATTCTGTTTCGATTTCAATCTGTTTTTGTGCTGTTAATATATCTTGAGCCAAAATTGCTAGATCATCAGCAAACGCAAAAAAATCTCCCTCTCTCTCTCTTTCTCTCTCTCAACTTCTATGTGCAATTACACAAAACATCACAGAAATAGTTATCAAACGTGGAGTCCGACAAGAAGATACGCTGTCACTAAAAAGGTTTATAACTGCTCAAGAACACGGTTTCAAAGGTGTCAAAATATATGGCGAAAAACCTAACAATCTTCACTTCGCGGATGACGTAGTGTTAATAACTAAGGCCCAGTGGCGGCTCGTGGATTTTTAGAGTGGGAGGGCGTACAAGAATATAGTGCTGCTGCAGAATTTTTTTTGCTTTCCCCTTCCCCCTTTTTACTTTTCATCCTATTGAAACCCTATAGAGGAAGAATAAAATATGGTGTTTTGCTCTGAAAAATTGTTTAATTTTAATAAAGGAGGGGCGGCGTCCCAATGCCCTCCCTTACTAACCGCCACTGCTAATTACCTTGGAGAGGCGAAGGAAATCTTAAAAAAACTGCAGAACGCGATGTTTATCGTCGGCTTAAACTACAGCAAGGCTAAAATAATGACGAACTTGGTCTCTATGGAGAATATAAAAGTAGAAGGCAGATAATTTGGATTTGTAGACAAATACCTGGGAAATAATTTGCAAGGACAATCAAACATGTGAACTCTTGAAACGAACCACTTTGGGCTAGGCAGCATGACGTAAATTCAGACATATCTTTAAAGACTAATATCCCTATTAGCCTAAAACGAAACACTTTTAATCAGTGGCGGTTAGTGAATTTGTAATATGAAAGTTCTGCATAGCGACAGATTTATAAAAGGCATTTAACAAACCCAAAATTGAAAATTAGAGATATAAACTTCCCAGATTTAGCAATAGATGTTATGACAAATAATTTAAACATCAGAAACATTCAATTATTTTAGGTTTAAGGCTTATTTTTTTTTTTGGGTCTGCAGCTTTGCAGCTCTTATATACCACCCGTCAGCGCTTTTAATACATTTATCATGCCGGATCTGGTTTATGGAGGAGAGACTTTAACCCTTACAAAATCAGCAAAGAATTTGTCCGAATTATGTTGGTTTCCAAGGCGTAAATATGGTTTTCACAAGGTTTTCAAGTTCGTTAAATCCATGACGTGGGTGGCCAATTAACAGGTCCTCGTTCCTTGAAATATTTTTTTTTAATAAATCCCTCAATAAATCGTGATTGGCAGCATGACATGTGGAGCCATCTTGTTGGAATCACATCTCCAAATCAATACCATTCAAATAAATAATCCACGTATTTAGAATAACAAAGTTCAACTTTCTTTAAACGGCTACGAATTGATAAATTTGGATCTTCATCAATATTACCAGTAATAGCGGCGATATTTTCTTCGGAACATACAGTTTTTTGTCTTGTTTTTTGGTTTAATATGAAGCAGCGTGAAATGCGTTCCGAATTCACGAAGCGCTCTATCGGTTTCACGCACAGAACGCTGACTTTCATGATAAATTTCGGTGATTTACGCCGCAAAATAAAAGATAAAATAATTCAAGCCTAATTCTGGCGACCTGAAACAATTCTGGTAGTACATTTTCCGCAGAAAAGGCACATCCCGGATGCCTGGCGTTATGCTATACAACTCTGCAGAATTGAAAACGCTGACTAACATCATGAATGGTTTTGCGGATTATTTCAAAAAGGTTTTTATTTCTTCGACGGACTTTCCTACCTCAATTGGTAATGGTACATTCACAAATGAATCGCACACGCTACAGCTTCTTAAAGTTATTGATATTAAAAAAGTTAAAGAAGAAACTCACAGCTGGTCCTGACAAAATCCCAGCTTTTCTTGTTAAGAACTGCTCTATCATTTTGACGGTGCTATTGCTTCATCTGTCCAATCTATCAGTTAAAACAAGCACATTTCCAACCATGTGTCACTAAGTATCGCCTCATATCAATCCTGTGCAACTTTGCATAAGTTTTTGAAACCTGTATTTATTAATTAAATATTCAATCATACCTGAGGAACATCGGTTCTATCAAGGCAGATCCACAATGACCAAGCGAACATGTTTCCTTCAATTTCAATCATTCATAATGACAATCATTCATTCATCAGACAGTGAACAAATCAATATAAAATAAATCTCAGGTTGACACAGTATACACTGATTTTTCGAAATCATTGACCATGGACTTATTCTCCAAAAGAAGAGTAGATTAGGCTTTGATAGCAGTACAATTTCGTTCTTTAAATCTTACCTTGCAAATAGGACACATGTTCAGTTTAATGGTTATGGTTCTCATATCTTCATTACAACTAGTGGTGCACCTCAGGGCAGCATCCTTGCTCGTTTGATTTTCTCCGTCTTCGTCTATGATATTACTTCCACGCTAACGTGCAACACTCTTTTATTTGCAGGCGGGCCTCGGGGTGTATATGGATAGAAAAAAGTCAGCAACTTCAACGCTTGGCCTCCTAATTAGATCAACAAAAGCTTTTGAGCTTTTTTCTTACTCTGTATAATGCGATAATGTTATGGACGCCAATATATACTTCACAGGTCTCTCGTCTTAATCAGGTTCAGCGGCGTTTCTGTATCTGTACCTAATATCTGCCTGTTAAGCTCGATGGTGCCTACCCCTGTAGAGGTTCTAGCTACAGTCTGTTATTGGAGAGATTCTCCTGTCAGTCCCTGGAGGACAGTAAAGTGTATACTGCTCAGCTTTTCTTGCTAAAGCTCTGCCGTGGCTTGATTGATTGTGATCAACTCCTCAGTGAGATCCGGTTTTATGTCCTCCGAATTAATAGCCGAGTTCGAGATACTACGAGAGCACCAACTTCACCTCTAACGCACCGCCCTTTCGTGCATGCAGAGACCATAACAGATATGTCGGGAACGTTTATCTGTCCTTTATGGATATTTTTCAGTCCCCGCTTGCAGTATAAATCAGCTTTTGAGAGGGTACTGAAAGCTCGTGCGCTGCTTTGGAAATAATTGTTGTTGGTTGTTAGGTTAAGTTCGAATTATTTTTGTTTTAGCTACTTGTGTTTTGAAGTGTCTTTTAATTGGGCAGTAGCCTGTTAGACAATATAGTGTCAATCATTCATTCATTGTACATCCTTGTACAATAGACGAGCTGAAATTTATCGTTCGTCAGAACCTTGCAACTATGTCAGAAGAAATGTTGATAATTATATAATCAATGTGTATCTATCGACACTACATTTGTTGTAGATTGTTTTGGTATTCATATTTTTTATATATCAACGAAACTACACTTATTTGGAAAAGATGCTTTCTCCTTGCGCCACCCGTTATAAATGAATCAATAATTTTGTGCTATTTTTGTTAATATTTTTAACATTTAATTTTTCAAGTAAAAAGATACACATTTTAAAATTAATATCCTTTTGTTTTATGGTTGTTGACATATTTAAACTTTCACCACAAGAAACTTAAGGCGCTGCTCAGTCGTGACACCACAAGACGTTACAGTACCATTTGAGTACCACAGAAATTTTTGAAACGATTTAAACTGATAGTGATTGATAGTGAAGTAACGAACCGTAAGAACGTTTTTAAGTGGTTTATCTGTAAACCGATATACGTCTAATCCCTTCAGTAACTAAACAAAACACCCACAAAGAGTCGGACATTCTACAAAATGATCTTTGTTTGCTTCTCTACTCATCGAGATACCCACTGTACGCAATCTTGAAAAACGTTGGTAATTCTCGTCCATTTCTTTTATTCCTCTGATTTGATTTTGTGCGAATTCCAACTATTTTAACACGCTTTTATTAGCTTTACCTGTATCTGTCTATGTAACGGACTCTTTGGACGTCCTTTTCACCCATTTCATAGCGTCAGATTAAATTGAAACTTTGCACACTTTTCAAGGACCGATGACGATATAATAATTTATTAAGTTCGTCCCATTACTCAGAAAAGGATCGTCAGGATCAAGGATTTGCTTTCGGAGAGAGAGCCTGAGTCAGATAGTGACGAAAAATAAATAATAGTTTAAAAATCTAACTAAAAAATGAAAATGAAATTATAGTTTAAAAAATACACTTTAATGGTAAATCGAACTAAAAAGTAAAAAAAAAAAAAATTCTGTTGAATTTACTTTATGGTTCCTGTGCGTCTGCTGTACGGCGACATTATTTGTGTGTCAGACTGCCGCACAGGCACATATCTTATATAATAATATATCTAATATATATATATATATATATATATATATATATATATATATATATATATATATATATATATATATATATATATATATATATATATATATATATATATATATATCCCTTTGTGGATCAGACCTTGATCTGGTAAAGGGGTTTGAATAGAGCAATGAAGCTTTGAGCTATGCCGTCTGGAGTCTATGCTCCTGGGAGGGTCACCCCTGGCGGACGGGTCAAGGCAGAGGCCTCAGACTAACATGATCCAAAATCTGCCAACCCGCATTGGACCAGCGTGGCAGATTACGGCCCATACCTTCAACATAGTATTTCAATATGTTAAAATATGACAATACAACCTCAAACACGGCCTTCATTCCCCGGATGCCAAGGGGTAATTACCTACGGCAGCGGGAAGACGTGCCCCAAGGCACAGAGGGTGCTAAGAATCACCGGGTTAGATCAGGCTGCCATTGGACTTTTGAGATTGCAACGCTAAATATACGGACTATGAAAACAGAGGCCCGATTGCAAGAACTGTTAATCGAACTTGACAACATACATTGGGATATTATTGGGCTCTGAAATACGAAGAAAGGGTGAACAGTTAATCAAACTGGAACCAACTGGACACGTACTCTACACTCGAGGTACGGAAAATGGCCGATGTGGCGGAATTGGATTCCTCATCAATCGAAAGCTGAAAGACAGTGTGGTAAAATTTGAAAGTACATCCGACCGACTAGCCCAATGCGTCATTCAGCTGACTAAAAAGTTTAGGCTTCAAATCGTCCAAGCTTATACACCAAATATAAGCCATAGGGATGAGGAAATTGAGGAATTATATGATGATGTGACCCAGCTTTTATACAAGGAGAAATGTAGGTACAAAATCCTGATGGGTGATTGTAATGCCAGAATTGAAACAACAAGAACTGACGAAAATGCAACTGGCCCATATGGGACTAGTGAGCGAGACAATAGAGGTGACTCTATTCTCTAGAGACAATAGAGAACAATTCATTCTATAAGAAAAATATCAGCAGAAAATGGGCATGAAAAAGTCCATCAGGGCTCACAAGCGAAATTGACTACATCATGACCAACGATAAAACAATATTTACCAATTGATTTAATGAAGAAACGGCGGGTAATGAGACATGCAGGTAATCATTTTGGCAGGGTCGAGTACACTGAGCTCTGCAAAACTATAAGAAAACGTATCAGAGAGGACACGCGCCGATTCAATATGCAGCTAGTGCAAAAAACCCTGGAAGAAAACAAAGGAATTAACAAAGCTAAACAGAAGCTGAGAAACAAAAGAACGCAATTATAAGCTTTAAACCGTGAGAATGGCACAGAGTGCAGGGCGCGTATCCAAATGTTAGAGATTGTCAGACAATTTTATTCCCAGTTATATGAAGATCACAACTAATCAAAGACAACAATACCCACGGAAGAACAAATGCCAGATATCCTAGTGGAGGAAGTAACAAATGCTATAGAATCGATAAAAAACGGCAAGGCTCCAGGAAAGGACAGTGTAACTGTCGAAATGCTGAAAGCTGGTGGTCGGACGTTACATAAAACACTGGCAAAATTATACTCAAAATGCCTCAAAGAACAAAAAGTACCTGACTTATGGAAAAATGCAGAAGTGATCATTTTACACAAAAAAGGAGCACAGGAAGATTTAAAGAACTACCGTCCAATAAGCCTCCTATCAGTGATGTACAAAGTTTTCACTAAGATAATTTCTAAAAGAATATTAAAAAAACTGAATGACACAACCCACACACACAACACAACACTGAAAGGCACAACCAAGAGAACAAGCAGGATTCAGAAGTGGATTCAGTACAATGGATCACATCCAGGTTGTACAGCAGGTCATAGAAAAGCACAACGAATACACCATGCCACTGTGCTTGGCTTTTATCGACTACGAAAAACCATTTGATTCCATCTCAAAGCATGCGATAATGGATGCACTGCTTAGCCAAGGTGTAGAGAGAGCCTATGTAAACCTATTAGAATCGATATATGATGGAGCTACAGCCACAATTCACCTTGATGATCTTGAAGTGGGAATTAATGTAGAACGAGGTGTACGGCATGGTGACGCAATATCGCCTATTCTTTTCTCGGCTGGCCTTGAAGAAGTATTCCGTAAACTGGATTGGGAACAGGATGGTGTAAAGATCAATGGTGCAAACTTAAACCATCTTAGATTTGCAGATGATATTATTCTCATTTCACAAGACCCAGAGGAGCTGCAAAGACGCATACAAGAACTGCAAAGGGCTGGCGAACCATTTGGCTTGAAAATAAACCTGAAAAAAAGTCAGGTTATGTTCAATAACTTCGCTCAGGACAGAAGAATTTCAGTTTTAGGAAGGGATTTAGAGATTGTGGACAGCTTTATATATCTTGGGCAGAGGATTTCAATGGAGGGGAATACCGCCCGGGAGGTGGAACGGCGTGTTAAATGTGGCTGGCAGGCATTTGGTAGGCTCAACATAGTGTTTAAGAGCAGACTCCCACTTTGTCTGAAAAGAAAAGTCTTCCATCAGTGTGTTCTACCCGTTATGACATACGGAAGTGAAACCTGGACCGCAATCAATTCAAAAAAGCTTCAGGTGGCACAGAGGGGAATGGAAAGATGTATGCATGGCATTACAAGACGAGACAGAAAGTCCTGCGCATGAATCAGGGAACAAACAAAAGTCTGTGACATCATTGGGAGAGTAAAGCAATTGAAATGGAGATGGGCAGGCCATATAGCGAGGCGATGGGACGACAGATGGACCAAGGCAATCCTGGAGTGGATACCGCTTGATCGCAAACGTCCGCGAAAAAGACCGAGAGCACGATGGATTGATGACATCGTTAGTATATTGGACCCGAGTGGCAGGGGAAAGCCCAGGACGGTGAAAGTCGGAAGGTTGCTGAAGAGGCCTTCATCCTGCAATGGATCGATACAGACTGATGATGATGTATATATATATATATATATATATATATATATATATATATATATATATATATATATATATATATATGTTAGTTTGTAGTGTTTCGCGGACGGAAGAATACGCTACACTATTAGTCCGGGAGTACATCCGATCGTTTGTGTCCCGTTAGTTGGGAATATATATATATATATATATATATATATATATATATATATATATATATATATATATATATATATATATATATATATATATATATATCGATGTTCAGACTCTTCAGGGCGCCGACATATACCATATACCTTACCATCAAGAATAGGGAGACCCTATCCACAGCCAACAACCCATGTTTTCGCCGACCTCCCGTCGGATAGCGTATATATGTAGTGTTAGATTTTCTTGGACTGCGTCCAATGAGACAGCTGAGTGTCATCAGACACCCAACCGTTGGGTTCCACAATCTCGGCACGGTCGGCGCCCTGAAGAGTTTGAATCTCGAGAGACGAAACATATGTCATCCAGTTGAAGGGATAGGTGGGGCTCCTTCCCGGTTAAGCAACCAACAAAAGTGTTCATATATATATATATATATATATATATATATATATATATATATATATATATATATATATATATATATATATATATATACTTTTTAGTTCAATTTACCATTAAAGCGTGTTTTTTAGTTGTTTTAAACTATAATTTATTTAAAACAAACCGGTCACGAATGGAAAGCTTTTCGCATATCCAGCAGGTTTCAGACGTGGGTTTCCTTTGAACAGTATATGTAGACCCTCTATGTAGACAAAAAGTTTACAGTATCTCCATTTCAGTGACGTTAAAAATGTTCGATATATATTGGTTACCAAAGAAAATTTTTACGAAATTGAAAATATATTCACTATACTAGGATTGCTATTTATGTATCCAGAATAATAAATAAAGGAGGTACGGTGTCCGCCATGAGCAATGTTTAATATTGCGTGTGTTGCTGTTGCATTCTACAGATGGCGCTTCCATTGCCGTAAAATATTTCGTATCGCGTGCGTTACTTTTATGTCCAACATATAGCGCTGTTTTAAAAAACATGTTTTTATATGTCATAGGTGTGACATCTATATAACAGGTATATAAAAACACGCACGTAAATAAATACAACGTTGCCTTAAAATTTCAAAGCAATCGATGAACAATCGAACATTTACGTTTTTTATTTATATAAATTATTTTGATTTACCACTAAACACTAAATCGCTTTATTGACTTTTCGCCGCGCGTTTCGCTAACCGTGTTAGCATCAAGAGATGATTCAATTTGACGATGAGATTGAATCATCTCGTCGTTAAGTTAAATAAAGTGATTTGCTGTTTAGTGGAAATCTTTTTTTGATAATCAGTTATAGTTTGTATTCATATAACATCATAAAATTTATTGAAGTTAAATTAAAGAAAACTGAGAACAATCGATTTGTTCAAATACTTTTTTCCCTCACTGTAAGTTATTTATGAATTCACCACCATTAGAACGCGCTGTTGCCAGATTGCGATTAAAAATCATAACTTTACTTACTTTAGCTAATCATTTTAACAATTTTACTTTAATAATAATTTAAAAAAATATCTCCAAATTAAATGCAAATTACAAAGTAAGTTACAAAATTATAATACATGTTGAAAGTCTTGCGTCATTGATTTAATACCTCTGGACAACGTCGCATATGCTGCCAACCGAACGCAGTCGCTAAATTTGAAATTTATTGAATACATTCCATTTGATTATTTTATTATTTAATTTTTGTAGTGGTATTCTTTAATAGCGTCATCGATGACGTGCAAGGGTTTTACTTTTGTACAGGCTGTAGATATTTTTGTCTTCTCATTTCACTTAACAGCGTTCTGTTTATTATTCGGTAACTATTTTTTGAACGTCTTGTATATAAATAAAAGAGATCCTGTACGTTTCTGAAAATGTAGGCCAAATTGTGGGCGAAACCATCTTGGCCGGGCTAATTTTAGACCATTTTTAGCGGCGATCCAAACCCGATGTCATTGTCCTCTAGGCAGGCGATTGGCACGCGACACTCATTTGTTTATTTATTTTTAGACTTTTTTTTTCTTTCTATAGACGTATCCAAAAATAATTAACATTTTCATTGAATAATCACTGTTTCTTTTCTTGTTTTTTATAACTGTTTTGTCGCTATATATTTTAAAATGTTATTAGAAATAATAGGTGTACGTACTCATAAGAAATTGTTTTTTTTTTCTATGAAAATAATGTAACTTAAGGGGGTATTCTAGTCTAGAAGCCCGAATTTCGAGTGTTTTTTAAGGATTCATAAAAAAAAACAAATTGTTATTTTTATTATCCATTTTTTATGGCTTATTTATTCATATTTTGAGAGTACATAAAAAAATAAAAAATAAAAAATATATTTAATTAATAAAAAATAAAAAATTAAAAAATAAAAAATATATAAAAATTTCAGCAAGTTATGCGTCGTTGAAATAGAGGGGGGGAGGGACCCGTCATGATATCTACCCTCCTGGTCATCTGAAAAATAGTATCGTATGAATCAGAAAAAGTCTAAAAAAAATTTTTTTTCGCAGAATGGTGGCTACTCAAAAATTGAGGTCGAAAAAAAGTCGGCTCTGAATATTGACCAGCCCATTAAACTGGGGAGAAGCAACATCAAAACTGATTGTCTGGCATTTGCTGATGATCTAGCAATTTTAGCTCAAGATGTATTAACGGCACAGAAACAGATTGAAATCCTAAAAGAAACAGCAGAAAAGGTAGTCCTCCAAATTTCCTTTGAAAAGACACAATACATGACCTGCAACAGACTAAGAACATCATTTCTAAAAACAAAATATGGTAACATCAAACGAGTCTCTCAATTCAAATATTTGGGTGAAATAATCATGGAAAATCGGTTGGAAAAAGCGGCCAATAAGGGTAGATGTTAAAAAATGGAAACGGCATTGAGACTTACACAAAATATTTGCAACAAAAAATGCCCATCTAAAAATACAAAACTGAGACATTGCAACACAGTTATTAAGCCAGAATATCTATGTGCTGCAGAAACGCTCATTTTGAATAGAAAGAGGGACATCGAGGACATTGAAAAGAGGGAAAGAAAAATCATAAGAAAAATCGTAGGCCCCAAACAAATAAATAGCACAACATACCGACTTCGAGAAAACCAAGAAATCAAACAATACACAGATATACATAGCGATATGAGAAAAAGAAGACTTAAGTTTTACGGACACATAAAACGGATGAATCCGAGTAGGCTAACTAGACAAATAGTCGAATTTTATGAAAATAGGAGTAGAATTAAAGTAGAAATAATTAAATGGATTGCTGCAATTAAGGAGGACCTAAGATCAGCAAATATTAGACAACGTGAAATTCAGGATAGAGACTGTTTCAGACACAAGGTTAACGTTTGGAAGGTTGGCCAGAGAGAAAAATGTAAGAGGACTGGAACAACTTGGTCTGACGAAAGGAAAAAAGCTCATAGCGAAAGAATGATATTAGTATGGGCACAAAGGAAGGCTAACAACAACAAACGCCTCTAATTGTACTTCGCGTGGTCCACCAGGGCCCATACGTGAATAATAATAATAATAATAAAAAAATTAAAGTTTTTATTGGTTCATACGATAGAGGAATATATAAAGAATATTCATGCCAAATTTTAAGTAAATCGGTGAACTAGAACTTGAGATATTATGTCAACCGCATGGAAAAAAGTAGTTTCGAGAAAAACGCGGTTAAAGTTTTACGTTAAGTTTCAGGCAGTGTAACTGATAGATGCGTACATATAACTTACATTCTCTTAATCAGCCATCCCAGCTCCATACGTCGGGCCTTCTTCTACTTCATGTTGCTGATTTTCAGCGTTTCTTTCGAACGAGCAGTTCGTCCTTCTTTTGAAGCATTTGAAGATCGAACTTCAGAACGTTGAATTCTTACTTCATTGCGCCTAACAACAAACCCATGGGTTTCCAGGCCAATTTTCATCCCCATAAGTTTCATTTTATTTAAAATTGGTTTAAAGCCTTCATTGAAAATACTGAATAATTGCTGAAAATGCTAAATAAGTAGCAGTTTCAATTGTCTGGACTCCAGCAAACGTATCAAATCAAAGAATACCATATCAAAGAATTTAGTGATCGCTGTTATTTTGAGTTTCGGAACCCAAACAACGTTCCAATAAAGAATCATCTGACAAGCTTTCGTAAATAGGTTTTTAAACTTTTAAAATTTTATCAGTAAGTGGTGGATCTTCGTGTTGAAAGTCATCCAAAGTTCCTTTGGCTGGTGCTTTCTGCCATTTGCACCATGGCAATTCATGTGCTGAGGCTCCTTATCAGTTGAACTCTTATGATAATAAGTTGCCCATATTTTGTGCTTCATATCCTCAACGGAATCAGGATAACGACGAATAGCTAATCTGTAGCACAAAGATATCTCGTTGATCATCTTATCAGCCAACCTGGCAGCACCCTTGCCACCAATTCCACTATTGTCCTTTTTAGCCTTCCGAAGTCGCGATCCCATGCTTCTGCTTCTGGACATGCCCAACACACTCTTTTTTTATAACAACTGGATTATCATTGAATGGATTCATAGTAAGGACACCTTTAAAAGTCGTCGAGTCACCGTCCCCGATATACTTGACGAACTTTACACCATGATTTTCTTCGGATCTTCCAAACATTTCAACCACTAAGTTGACCTCCATTTTTCCAGCACTTCCTTTGTGGTTAATCGAGCAAGAGTGTTGATGTTCTTCATACCAGTCTACGTAGGAACCGATGTCGGTATTTTTTTTATTCTTCCATAAATTACAGCATTGACAAAAACTCGACTTCACGACTGTATCAATAAGTTTTTTACTGAATTTACCTACAAGCGTAGTAACTCCAAAAAGTGAATTGAAACCTCTCTTCTTCTACGTCCCATCACCAGAAACTGTGAAATGTGTAGGATTAGCATTCAGATCAGAAGCTAAAATTAACTCTTTCTCTTCCTCCACAGCTTTAGAAATAACCAGGTTATACACAGCCCCGATGCAGCCAGTTGTAAATTATCTAGACAACTATAATATAAATCCTGACCAATATCCATGATGCTACAAAATATATTAATTCCTTCTCTCCCAACTCCGATGAGCCTCATAGCTGTTATAATTCTGCGATTTATTTCATATACCTTATTCACAAATGGGCATGACTGAATATAATGGGTATCTTCGCAGCCACATACCACTCCAACTTTAAATCCTAGTCCACGTGCAGTCGACCGAGAAAATGTGATTTTTTCCTTACAAGTAGCACATATAATCATTAGTGCAAGAGATGAAAACACAGAACAAAACTCTAAAATACAGCAGCCGAAATTATAATCAATAACTTCATCGTCAGCTGAATTTTTCAACTTTGCTGCGGATGCACTGGTAAAAGATGTATCCCCTTCAAGAGTATGTTGATTGCCACTGAACCTCCGTTTTTTTTATCTGTCTGAACGACAAGAACTTCCTTTCTTACTTTTTCGATCCATTATACCCACACAAATAAAATATTCACTCCAAATTTTAAAAAAAGTTCACAGAGAGTTCCTCACTTATTTATACGTCTTTACAGCTTCGAGGTTAAAATCCGCTCCGCCCAAACCGGTCTGGGTGCTACGTCACTAAAATGACTATAACTTTAAAAATAATTCGAATTTTGAAAAATCCTTTTAGGGAGATATTCTTGAATATCTAAACTATCGAAATATGGGGAAAAAATCGAATTTTTCGAATTTCTAGACTAGAATACTGCCTTAATGTAACATAACATGCAGTGGGGGACAAAAATATTGGCGCACTATGTATTTCATATTAAAATTATAAAATATATATACACGTAACTTCATATTATAGTTTTACGTATTACATACTTTTTAAACAGAGCAAAAAAATATACAAGTATATTGGATTAAACCTTTCAGAATGGGTGGACAAAAGTATTGGCACAATATATAAAAAAGATATGTTTATAAAAATTAATACTTCGTAGGGTCTCTTTTCCTTTTTATGTTTTCAGTAAGTCATTGAATGATCTAGATTTTGGATTTAATTAGGCTCGATGTTATTCTATTCTTGCAGTAGTATTTCTCTAATTTGTTGTTTATTTGAAATGTGACGTTTTCTGATCTGTTTGTCTAATTCATTCCAAAGATTTTCAATAGAGTTGATGTCAGGAAACTGGAGGTGTATTTAGAGACTGTGGTATATCGTAGACTATCCACTTTTTCACTATATACGCTATATGTTTTGGATCATTATCTTGTACAGTATCTTGTACATAATAATCATCCGTTCGATTTAATTTTTCAGCACTATTTTCTTTATTTATATCAGCACGCTTTTAAAATGTTTAAATATATGTTTTTGTTCATGATTGCATCCATAAATACTAGATTGCCAACACCCCCACACTAAGACAGTGCCACCACGGAGTTTAATAGTTTGATTCAAATTCAAATGTTCTGAAAACAGGGATAAGGATCGCAAAACGCATTATCACAATTAAAATGTGCATTTGCAAAATCCAGACGTTTTTTTTTCGGTTCACTTTGTTAATATACGGTTTTTTTTTCTGGCGACTCTAGTCTTATACCCTACCACAGATCACCCTTTTCTAAGCCAGTGGTGTGTTTGGTATCTACTCTCCCAGAGGCACAAGATGCAAGGATAGCTGGTGAAGCCAGTTGCCCAAGGAAAGAGTTTACCATTTTCAGGTCCATACAAACTACCCATAGATGTTCATTGATCATGATCATGATCTTCTCCAAGACCAATGCTATGGTATCATATTCTTTGTTCTCTCTCCGGCAGTTTTGACGGGCGGTATTCTAGGTTTAATCGACTCTTCTTCACTGCTAGGGCAATTTTAGAAAAGGATTTCTTAAATTTACATGCATTTTTCGCCCGGACTCCGTAGTTTCTGAACCATTCCGATCCATTTCAACAATTTAAAGGCTGAATAACAACTAAACCACAACGAAACTATTAGTTTAGAATTTCTTATCATCACAGTCGATATCTTTAAAGATTTTGTGATTTTGCATTTCTGTACTACGTCTAAATAAAAAAATTAAGTGTGCCAATACTTTTGACCACCTATTCTGAAATATTAAATTTCTGTATATTTTTTGCTGTGTTTAAAAAGTTTGACTTTGTTTATTAAAAATGAGGATGGGTATGCAATACGTAAAAAATTTAATCATCATCATCATCAGCCCGTGTCGATCCACTGCAGGGTGAAGGCCTCTTTAGCATGCTTCCAACTTTCATGATCCTGGGCTTTCCTCTGTCACTCGGGTCCAATACACTTAACGATGTCATCAATCCATCGTGCTTTCGGTCTTCTTTGCGGACATTTGCTATCAAGCGGTATCTACTCCAGGATTGCCTTGGTCCATCTGTCGTCCCATCACCTCGCTATATGGCCTGCCCATCTCCATTTCAATTGCTTTACTCTTCTAGTGATGTCACAGACTTTCGTTTGTTCCCTGAACCATGCGCAGGACTTCCTGTCTCGTCTTGTAATGCCAAGCATACATCTTTCCATTTACCTCTATGCTACCCAAAGTTTTTGAATTGATTGGGATGTGAGTCTCTAGGTTTCACTTCCGTATGTCATAACGCGTAGTCCCAGGCAAAGTGGGAGTCTGCTCTTAAAGACTTTGTTAAGCCTGCCAAATGCCTGCCAGCCATATATATTATGCCAGCCATTGAAATCCTCTGCCCAATAAAGCTGTCCATAATTTCCAAATCCCCTCCTAAAACTGAAATTCTTCTGTCCTGAGCGAAGTTATTGAACATAACCTGACTCTATTTCAGGTTATTTGCAAGCCAAATGGTTCGCTGGCCCTCTGCAGTTCTTGTATGTGTTTTAGCAGCTCCTCTGGGTCTTGTGAAAGGAGAACGATATCATGTACAAATCTAAGATGCTTTAAGTTTGCATCATTGATTTTTACACCATCCTGTGCCCAATCCAGTTTACGGAATACTTCTTCAAGGCCAGCCAAGAAAATAATTGGCGATATTGCGTCACCCTGCCGTACACCTCGTTCTACATGAATTCCCACTTCAAGATCGTCAAGGTTAATTGTGGCTGTAGCTCCATCATATATCGATCCTTATAGGTTTACATATGCTTTATTTACCCCTTGGCTAAGCAGTGCATCCATTATCGCATGCTTTGAGATGGAGTCAAATGCTTTTTCGTAGTCGTTAAAAGCCAAGCACAGTGGCATGGTGTAATATTGTGCCTTTCTATAGCCTGCTGTACAACCTGGGTGTGATCCATTGTACTGAATCTAGTTCTGAATCCTGCTTGTTCTCTTGATTGTGCGTCATTCAGTTTTTTTAATATTATTTTAGAAATTAGAATACATTTATTTATTTATTTATTTTTATTGTACTAATAAATTCAAAATACACAAACCAATAAACAATATTTTAGTCATACATCATAATAATAAGAACAATAATAATTTAATCTGGACCATTGTCTCTAAAATGGCTGACCGATGGGCTGTTGTACCCAGAAACAGAAGGTTTTGCGACATCTATTCAAGATAAGGTAGTAAGAACACGGAGCTATGAAAAACATATACTACACATGGATGTTGACGACCGATGTAGGAAGTGCGGTATAGTGGAGGAAACGATTGAACACCTTATCGGTGGGTGTGCAGTTCTAGCCCCTAATGCTTATTTAGGAAGACATAATCAGCTGGCGAAAATTACACATCAGCAAATTGCATTAAAGTATTCGCTATTAGATAACGCACCTGCTCCATATTATAAGTACTCACCTTCTCCCGTATTGGAATCATCTGATTCAATCCTATGCTGGGACAGATCAATCACAACAGATCGAACAGTCGATTATAATAGACCAGACATTGTTCTAATTAGTAAAAACGAGTAAAGGGCTTTTATAATTGACATCGCAGTGCCACTCTCTCATAATATCAGGAAAACCGAGTTGGAGAAAACCACTAAGTATGAAAACCTGAGAGGAGTTGAATTGCTTTCTCATTTTGGCATTGTAATATAGATCAGCTTAGGCTGAGATGGTGAGTTAAGGAGCCATAAGTCTTGAAGATATGGGTAGATTTGGTTTTAAGAACAGCTATGGCTACAGATCCTATGACAAATGCTAGCAAACTTTCAGCAGATTTAGATATATCCTGCACTACCGTTAACCGACATTTGGGGGGCATAGTAATGGTGCCAAAATGCTGTAGTGACACCCTAGTATTTCGAACAAGTAGCGTTGGACATAAATGATTTCGTTCATTAATAAAATCATGATTAATTATACCTCTCACTCCCAAACGAAAGAAATCAGAAGGCTAAACATTAATAGATTTTTGACTAATAAATTATTTGTTTTCGGGCAATCTAATGAACGTTTCATGGTGACCCTGTACCGAACCTAACTGTATCATTTTTTTTTGCGTTTGACTCCAATTTTCCACGTAAATATTTAATTTTTAATTGATTTTTACAGTACCGGTCCCATCGAAAAAACAGACACGTAAAGAAAAAAATGTTTTTACAAGGATGGACGCAGCCCAAGGTCCTTTGTTACTATTGCGGAAGTACGTGGAGGAAAAAACACGAATCAAGGTAAATTAGGGAGATTTAGCATTGGGTTTGCGTTAGTGCGGTAAAGGTTAAACGGGTTAGGTGCGGTTTTTAATCTTGCGGTTAGACTTATGGTTTAGGTATCGGTTATATATGAGGTGACATACAAATGTAGCGTGAATTAGACGTTGGGTTTTGTTAATTTTTAGTTTTAATGCATCTGCAGCATAAAAATAATAAAACATCAAAATAAACAATGAATACATTTAATTCATTTAATTATTATAAAATATAATTATAATTATAATAATATAAATTAATTAATTATTCATTATTATTATTATTTTATGTGATTTAGCCTAAAGATATTCGTTCCCCCTCTAAGGGGAACATTGACTTATCCCAGATATCAGAAGGATTAAGTTCTGTAGTGGTGACGGTGAATGACTTTGGTTTCCTATGGTTATCCAAAAATTTTCAAACGGTTCGAGCTGGGGTTTAAAAAGGTGAACATTGAGGCCCAATGTTTTAGTATTTCTTACCAACTTCTTTGGGATGGGTCCAGTTGACATATATATTGAGATATATATATATATATATATATATATATATATATATATATATATATATATATATATATTACTCAAAAGATAGCGTAGTGGGGCCGTGGAGAGAGATATTTGAAAAACAGAAATTTTTCATCCGTACTTCCACGTACCTCTGCTCGTTTCAAATTAGTCGCCGCCACCACATCGAGACAAGTACCTCCCAGGACCGGTTTCTGGCCTCACAGCCGTCGTCAGCTGGGCTCGGGCCCAACGCAGGGATACAGCTGAATCGAAACGAACAGAGCAAGACCAAGTCAACTGGTCATATCGGTGGTCAAATTTCATCATTTCAAGAAAAACATCATTTATATATATATATATATATATATATATATATATATATATATATATATATATATATATATATATATATATATATATATATATATATATATATATATAATTCATTCATATATATAACATATATAACATTCAAAAAAACCGTAATACAGGAACTAACATAACCGTTATAAGAGATGAGGATGGAATTACTTTGAAAGACAAGTATGAAATTGCTAGTTGTTTTAATAAATACTTTGTTAATCTTCCTAAGAACGTGTTGGTGAGTTCAATGGCTGCTACTAGGGTTAGACAAGTGACTCCAATTCAAAACTCTATGATATTACGGCCAGTTAACCAATATAACATGATTAAAGCAGTAAGGGAACCAAAAAATTCAAATTCTGTGGGGCTAGATATTCCTTCACTTGTACTGAAGAAGTCTATCAACTCATTAATAATACCGTTAACATATCTAGTGCATTGGTCTCTGGAAACTAGTATTTTTCCGAGGGCATTAAAAACATCAAAAGTAATTGCTGTCTTCAAGAGAGGTGACCGGCTCTCCCTCTCCAACTATAGACCAATAGCTATTCTACCTACGTTATCTAAACTGTTGGAGCGTATAGTGTATGAGCAGATCATGTCCTTTCTTGTACTCTTTAATATATTGAAATCATCACACGGGTTTCGAAGTGGTCGATCTACGCAACATGTGAATTTTTAAACAAGATATATGAAAACATTAACGATAATTGTAAATGTGTTGGTCTGTTTATGGATCTAAGTAAGGCTTTCGATCTGGTGGATCACGCAATATTGCTGGACAAACTTCATCACTATGGCTTGAGAGGTCGGGTGAGAGAGTGGTTGCAGTCTTACTTGTTTGACCGACACCAAGTTGTACAGATTGATGAAGCAACATCTGAAAGATTAAGGATTATTTCTGGAGTGCCCCAAGGATCTGTTTTGGGTCCACTATTATTTTTAATTTTTGTTAATGATCTGCCAGATGTTTGCAGTAGAGGAAATATGATAATGTTTGCTGATGATAGCAGCTATTTAATAGGAAATAGAAACATGCAGGGAGGCATCGAAACGGTACAGGAAATGCTCAATAAATTTTATAGTTGGTTTCCATTAACGTGGACAACACCAGTTTTATTGCTTTTACTCCTCGAACACACACTATAACGGAGTCATATTTACTAAAACTTAACGGTAAGTCTATACAGCAAACATCCTGTGCTAGATTTCTGGGTGTTCATCTCGATAACAGACTTTGCTGGGATGAACACATGAACAGGATGAACACAACTATGCAAGAAATTAGCTGCTGTCTCATATGCTGTTTATAGGTTGAAACGGGTTGGTACCACGGATATTGTGTATTCATATTACTATGCAGAGTTTTATAGTCGCGCTAGGTACGGTTTGATATTTTGGAGTGGGTCGCCTCATCAGATGCGTGTTTTCAAAATACAAAAAAAGATAATTCGAATGATGGGTGGGGTGTCACTACTGGCAACATGTCGACCAATTTTTAAACAATGCAGGATTTTGACTCTACCATCACTATATATTTTGGAGATTATCATCTATATTAGGCGAAATTTTGTAGCATTCGTAAAAAATAGTGATTTTCATCACTATGACACACGAGGCTCTAATGAACTTATTTTACCAATACATTCATGTAAGATAGTTGAACATAATGTTTACTATAGGGGTGTGAAGCTGTATAATAAGTTGCCACAACGATTTAAACCTGTTCAGAATGACAACGGATTTAAAAAATTAGTCCGCGAATTTCTTACAAGTCAAAGTTTTTATAGTTTAGAAGATAAACGATTTTTAAAAAATAAAAAAAAAGATAGAAATACTTTATTAAATGATATACCTTATCAAGAATAAAATATTTATATGTAGGTTTAAATGTTATATATTCTTTGTATGCACATAAGTGTGGCAATGTGCATGCTCTTGTTTTGACTTGATCCATGCATATTTGTATTGTCTTGAGGATTCAATAAATTATTATTATTATTATTATCATATATATATATATATATATATATATATATATATATATATATATATATATATATATATATATATATATGATGAATAATAATATCACAACAATATCGGACCTGCTGTTATTTAATTTTCTGCTCAATCATGCCTTTCTTTTTATTCTGTTACTGCAAATGCTTCACAGCTACATGTTATATGTTGGATTGTCTCGGAGACCCGCCACCCATATCTACATCGATCATCCACCACATTTCCGTCACGAACTATGTATTTGAGGTAATTTCTTGGTCTTGTATTACCAGTAGGAAACGTTCTGTCCAGCAGTCAGCGAGTAGTTTGCGGCTAATATGTGGAATTGTTCCTGGGTGACCTCATTCAAATGTCTCCCGTGTATAGGCTTTTCTCTCCACGATTGTAATTTCTCAAGGTCTGTTTGTGCATAGACTTAGACTTGATCTTCGTTTAATCGCAGTGGTGTTGATCCATCAGCCTTTCAGTCATCAACCATACAACTTTATGTAGCATAGACGTTTCCGCCTGCTACAAAAATATTTCTGCAAATTTCCTATTTGTTGGTCCAGCTTACTAATATCGACTAATCCCCTACCACCTTTTTTCGCGGCAATGTTATGCATTCCACTGCACTTCTAGGGTGGTGTTTTAGCGATTCTGTGTTACTTTGCAAATTTTGTACGTCTGTTGCGCTCCAGTTAACTATCACGAACGAATTGTTTAACACTGAACATGCATTGGTGCTGTTAGTCTTAGACATGTTTCTGCTATTTAAGTGTGTCCTCAAAACTTGTCTTACTCATTTGATAAATGGACATGTAAGATCTTCTTCCATTAATCCGTAATCAGTTCGGCGTTCTTGCTTCATACCCAGATACTTGTATGTATCTACAGCGTTCATTGGCTTATGGAGAGGCTGCTATGAGTAAAAGAACGTATCGTGAGTGGTTTCAACGCTTCAAGAGCGGTGATTTTCACGTCGAAGACCGGCATAGCGGTGGAAGAGCGATAATTCTTGAAGATAAAGAATTAGAGGCATTAAAGACTCTTGTCAAAGTCAAGAAGAGTTAGCAAGATCATTGCTAACAGTCATTGTTAGCAGATCATTGGGAGTTGCTCAACAAGCGATTGCAAAACACCTCAAAGACCTGGGAAATGATCCAAAAGCAAGGGTATTGGACGTCATACGAGTTGAAACGTTTGAAAGTTTGTTTGCTTGTGAACAGTTGCTTGAAAGACAAAAACGGAAAGGATTTCTGCATTGCATTGAGACTGGAGACGAAAAATGAGTTTATTACGATAACCCCAAGCGTCGAAAAACATGCGGATATCCCGGCCACGCTTCCACGCCGACGGCCAAATTGAATATTCACGGCCCCAAAGTCGTGCTATGAATTTGGTAAAACCAGCTCGGTGTAGTACATTATGAGCTGTTAAAACCGCCTGAAACAATCACAGGGGGTCGTTATCGATCGCAATTAATGCGTTTGAGCCGAGCATCGAAAGACATACAGTGAAAGACACGATAAAGTGATTTTTCAGCATGACAATGTTCGGCCCCATGTTTTATATACGAGGGTCGTTTAATAAGCCCTTAGAAATTCAAGAGAGTAGTATCGGTATCCTAGTACCGAAAATGGTTTGTTTTCAGTCTTAGACCATCCGCCTTATTTGTCGGATCTTGCGTCATGCGACTTTAATCTGTTTTCTAAGGTGAAATCTGCATAAAAGGAACAATATTTGAATCCGTTGAAGCTGTGAAAGAGAAAGCGACGCGCGTTCTAAAGGAGCTGACGGAAGAACACTTCCAGTACTGTTTCGAACAATGGAAGGTTCGCATGGAGCGTTGTGGGGATAGAGGAGGGGTGTATATTGAAGGTGACAATAAGTAAAGATGTATGAAATCAAAATAAAATGTTTTACAGCGTCAATCTCGTTATTTAATAGTCACACCTCGTATATATTAATTTTTACATGTTTCGTTAGGTACGGTTTTTATATAAATAGACTACAGTTAGATTAAATTTAGACTGCATCCCAATGATGGTTACATGGCTAGCAAAACGTGCGTCGATAAATTATATATCGACGATTCGATTTATCGAATTATTTTTTATTTCATAAGTGCAATCTTATAGCGACAATGATAAACAGTAAATCCCGACTGTTCGGAAAATCACTTCCTTATATAGGTCTTCAATGAGAACTACTACGTTTTACGATTATTTATTTATTTTTACCTGTAGTGCTAACAACTATTCCACTAGTAGTAAATAATCGCGAGCTTGATAGATACCAGTGATTTAATAAAAATCCATCGGACGACCTTCATTAAAAAACTATTTTACAACGAGGAAAACAAAGTCATGTCTTTGCTTTTAAGGTTAATCGTTGTGGAACGTAGTTGCAATGTTGCTAGAAAAAATTGTTGGTTAGGGTTCGTTAGTTTAGGTTGTGGTTAATCCAACTGTTAAGATAGTAGTATTGTTTGAGTTTTTTTTCCTTAATAGTCACAGTCCTTAAGACCAACATAAGGCCAAATTCAATACTCACTCCAAATAGTAATAACAATAATATGGCTGAATGGCTTCTACGGCTTTTTCTGGCTTCGAAAATCCTTGATCATCTAGTTTATTCTTCACGGACGGACACAAAAATAAATCAATGGGTGCCAAATCAAGACTGTATCGTGGATTATCCATCCATTGAGTTGTTCGGTCAGTGTGAGTGCTGGCGTTGTCATGGTAAAGAATGATCCTGCGACGCTGGTCGTTTTTTCTTATTTCTTCAATGACTCCTGGCAAACGAAGGGTTGTGTACGTTTCTACGATTCTCTAGTCTCTCTAGAGATTGTCAAATTATGTGGAATCCAACGCGCACAGATCTTTGTCACGACTAAATGTTGATATAAAATCTTGTGCATGCTTATCATACTAATGCCAAGGGACGTCTCAATTTCACGTGATGATCTTGCTTTATCAGTTCGTGCATAGTATCGATGTTTTCTGACGCAACAATCGATTTTGGACGAAGTCGTAGTAAATCATCGCACGCAAATTATCATGAGTTAATTCCATTTTTTGACTGAGAGATGAAATTTTCAAGTCACTAATAGTGTCCGTATGACAAAACGTTTTGAACAAAGAATCCCGGATCATAAAAGTTCAGCTGAGACGGTTAGGTCATTGCCAAAGGATGCAAGACACTAGGATGTTGAAGCAGATCCACTATAGCGAACTAAAGGATAAGAAACAAAATCTGAGAGGTTCCAAAACAAGATACAAAAACATCACAGAATCAACTCTAAGGAACTCTACGTCAAGCGCGACTGAATGAGAAAACACGGCATCAATTTATGATACAGTCAACAATGTCAAATTTTACAATGTATATGCCAGATGGCGCCTAGCAACACCAGATACATAATTATCAGATTATTATCATTATCAGATACATAATTAACAACCCTCATATTACTGTTTCAATTCAGATTTCTGTTTACCAACGTCAAAAGAGCAACTAATTCAAAATCCCTACGAACATTCATTAGTTTCATTCAAAATACTTCTTGTGAGCTAATATGATGCCGAAGGCGTTCGCGATTTTTTAAAAGCACGCTTAATGTTAATTTCATTCTGATACAAGACAATAAAAATGTTAGCGAAAATATAATGGAGCAGTGAAATTTACATATGTGCGCACCGTATGTAATAGAAAGCTAGATATAAAAGCCATAAAGGCCAAAGATACCTGGAAAGGAAGACTAACCAAGAATATAAGCTACTGTTTAATGAACCGAGTGTACTGGGAGTTGTTAGCATGATAGTTAGACCAGGTTTAAAGGAAGGAAAAGGAGCATGGTCAAAGTCAATCGGATTACTCAAGAAGGTATTTGGATGTAATTTAGGAAGAAAGACCAGAAGACGACAAAGGGCGAGGTGGAGAAGGATTTACAATGAATGAAAATTGAAGATTGGAAGAAATCGGAAATTGTTTTCTTGTGAGTTACAAGAAACCTTTTGAAACACTCGAACATACAGTGTATAGAAAGGCTACCCATACCGCTCATAGATACTCAACCCCAAGTCGCTCCTTAAACCTTCAGAAATCCACGCTGTAATTAATACCTTCATTTGCGTATTCTTAAAACTGACACTATCAAATACAAAAAAGAATTAACTACCAAAAATGTTCGCAGTGCAAACAAACAAACATAAACAACAAAAACAAACACAAAAATTAACACAACAAGAGTGGATGAAACAAGATGGCTAAGGAGATTACTGGAATGGAAACCATTAGAAAGAAGAAAACGGAGAAGGCCCAGGAGGCGCTGGGGGATGATGTAAATAAACCAATGTGACTAGAGGACTGGAAAAAGACATATACCGCGATAAAAAAGAATTGGAAATTGGAGATTGAGATGCTGTTAACATCATACAAATTCTATAGCTGTATATTAGAAGATGGAAATTAATCGGAATTATCCCGCCTCGCTGCATCGGTCTTCTAAATTGTTTCGATTTTTAAAAATATTTAGCTCGTGTCGATCAACTACGGGGCCTCTTTAGCATGCTTCCAACTATCGCGGTCCTGCGGAGCTTTCCTGTTTCAATCGGGTTCAATATACTTAATGATGTCATCAGTCCATCGTGCCTTCGGTCTTCTCCGTGGACGTTTGCGATCAAGCGGTATCCACTTCAAGATCGCCTTGGTACATCTGTCGTTCCATCACCTCGCTATATGGCCTGCCTATCTCCATTTCAATTCCTTTACTCTTTTAGTTATGTCACGGACCTCCGTTTGTTCTCTGGTTCACGTGCAGGTCTTTTTGTTCCGTTTTGTAATGCCAATCATAAATCTTTCCATTCCCTTTGCCCTACCCGAAGTTTTTGAACTGACTGCAATGTGAATCTCCAGGTTTCACTTCCGTATGCCATAATGAGCACTGATCAAAGACTTTTCTTTTCAGACAAAATGGTCATTTACTTAAACACTATGTTGAACATGATCTGGCTTTTCTTCAACGTCAAGGTCATTAAGGTGAACTGTCTCGATAACCCCATCGATATATGATCCTAGTAGGTTTATATAAGCTCTGTCTACACCTTGGTCTGCATTGAGATTAATTGAGAATCAAATTTTAGTAGTAATAATTATTTTCACTTTTTGGTTTATGACCTAGTTTCTGTAACATTTCCTATAGTAATTTCTTTCTTTGATGACCTCAAATCCCCCCATTTCCAAGTTTGCAACCAACTGTCCTTCCTCAATGCCAAACTTGTAGCTGTTCGAGATAAATGACATTTGCATTTTTTTTTTTCACTTAGCAAAAAGGTCATGGTAAATTTTTCGTTATTTCTATTAAATACAATTCGACATTTTTGTGCTTTACATGCGCGTAAAATGCATCACTTGCAAGAATTCAGCCATTTAATTGTAATGGCATATTGGTAAGTCGTTTCAAGAGGCAGATTGCGTAATATTGTTCGAACGGACGGAATCGTCGTTTACATTCCGCCTTTGCAATTCTCGGCCAACTTTAAGGCCACCAGCTCTGACCAATATGGTATTTGGTAGTCCAGTCACCTAGATTACTTTTTTTCGATTTTCATATTGAACTGGTATGATATATTCTCATGATCGTGAAGGTTTATACGTACTATACAGAATGTCGATATTTTATATTATTTGAAACATATTTTTTTTTATTATTTATTTTTAAATTAATCCAAGTGATTGGTAGTGATATAGAGTTAAACAACTATTGATTAATCTTATTATCATTATCTTTGTTTTCTCTGAAAATAAAATCACTGATTTGAAGTATTCATTGAAGTATTCATTAGCAGGGCTCAAAGTATTTGATCTGGTGTTACTGTGTTGAAGAATAATTTTCTTGTAGTCATTTTCAAGTTTAATTAAAATTGATTCTTTTTTTAAACAAACTCTATCCAGTCCCCCACTTATAATCTGGTTAACAGGCTACTACTTATATACTGTCTATAAATGTATTGATTTATCATTTCTTAATGTGGAAGCGATAAGTAGATGTATCCAAGTTTCCAACAATATAATGTGTGGCCAGGGTTTCTTTGAACTTTTTTAAAGAAATGTTCTGTCAACCTGATATTATAACCATTCAGATCTCACGACTTTTCGCCCATAGAGTAAAGGGTCTACCAATAATAATGATGGAAGGTCAATCTGAAATAAAACACACCTTTTTTTTGTTCAAAATCGGTTCCCATTGCTTTATTTAAGCAATTCAAACGTGCAATTTATGATCTGATCTTTTTAGAGACAAGGATCCGCTCGGATCATTTCAACTTCTCTGGGTCATTCCCTTTATCTTTCTGGCGGTGTCTACGCTAGACTTTATTTTGGTATTTTGTTTTCCGGCATTCTAGGAGGGTTTCTATTTCTGTATCCGGAATAATAAATAAAAACCAATATTTATCATTGAAAATGGTTTTATTGTTTTTCAAAATATTCTCTGCTATGATCGATACACTTTTGCATACGTTTGAACCAATTTTCATGGCACTTTTTCCATTATGATTGAGGTACCTCAAAAATATGCATTTTTAATGCTTAAATCGATTTTTCGTCAACGTTCGTTGAATCGAAAGTGGCTTATTCTTCAAAGTCAGGAACAAAAAGAAATCGTTGGGTGCCAAATTAGGTCTGTACGGCGGATGACCCATCAATTCGATATTTTGGACTGTCAAATATTGAGTTGTTGGCTCCGATGTGTGAGAGGTCGCGTTGTCATGGTGAAGAATGATTCTGCTTCGCTGGTCGTTTTTCTTATTTCTTCAAAAACTTTTGGCAAACAAATGGTTGTGTACCACTGAGAATTGACCGTTATACGATTTTCCGATATAACATTTACTCGGGTGACGAATCTTGGTCACCTGTGTAGATGTTATATACGGCTTTTGACTCGCAACGATTGTAATTTTTGAGCATTTCTTCGCACTAATCGATACGAGCCTTTTCTTGAGCGATTGTCAAATTATGCGGAATCCAATACCCTCAAATCGTTTTCACTGCTAAATTTTCATGTAAAATCTTGTGAATGCTTGACATACTAATGCCCAGGGATGCCTCAATCTTACGGCATGGCACATGCCGATCTTGTTTTATCAGCATGCCAGTTTTCTGGCACAACTACCGATTTTGGATGACCTTCTTTAAATTCGTCCTTGAGCGAACGACGGCCACGATTGAATTCACTAAATCAATGATACCCAGTGGTTTTAGATGGTAGTTCATTACCAAAAGCCGAACTGAGTTGATCGATGCATTGTGGTTTACAAACATTTTGTTGCAAAAATGTTGTTACAAACATTTTCACGAGTTAATTCCATTTTTTGATTGAGATGAAATTTTCAAGCCATTACACAAATAGTGTCGTCAGACTTTACGATCTACCTGGTGTATCGGTAATTGTTTTTCGATATTTTTTCGCTAAAGAAAACACATTATTTGCAATTGATAGTTAAAATGTATTTATTCAAAGTATTGGCCATTTGATTTTATACATTTTCCCCATCTCTCTCAGGCAATTTATCGATGACATTCCAAAAAAAACAGTTTCTCCTTTGAGCTAAACCATTCATCGAGCCATTTTTTAACCTCTTCGAAATCGGCGAAGTGATGCTCTGGAAGCGCGTGCCCCATTGATGCGAAAAGGTGGTAATCAGATTCTCTAGGTTTCAACAGTTCATAATATTCGACAGCAACCTGACGATTTTTTGATTTTCTGATTGCCTGTCATTCAATTCATGTGGCGCCCATCTTCCCATCCTTTGGATCTTTCCCATCGCTTGTAATCGTTCACAAATTGCCACTCGGCTCACATTCAACTTTTCTACCAATTGTTTTTGAGTTTGTGTTGAACATGAAACAAGAAAAATAATTTTAAAAAAATTTGGTCCGTAGGTTGGGACAGTTATAGAAATGCACAAAAGGGATCAAAAAGTCAAATAACAACGCAAGATTTTCAACATTTATAGTCGATTTATTTATTTAAAAGACCATGACAAACAGAATAAAGAAAATCAAATACATGCTCTTCGGTCAAAATCGCAATTTTGGCAGGTGCGAGTCATATTTACACACTTCATATGAAATGGCCGCTCGCATTTATTACATTCAACGGAACTGTCGCGAGTTAATTTGGCTGGCAAATTTCTCATGCAATTCATACACAATTCATACAAAACAATTCATTCACTACGTACTGGTTTGGCTGTCTTCACAATGGTTTTGCTTCGCTTTTTGGCTGATGTGTCTTGTGTTGATTGTCTTCGTTTCTTTGCACTGTCTTCCTTGTTGTTTCGCTTTTCTTTAGACATGGCAACATTTTCTGGTGAAGTGGGAATGAAGCATTTAATTGGCTTACACCCGCGGTCGGACTTTTTCAAAGGTATTGCTAATCTAACTGATTCAACTCTAGACAAAACTGAGGAAAGACTTGACGAACGTGACAACGATTGTTATGTTGCAGTAGGTTCACTTTTATGTACAGCAACATCCTTTAAAATAATGCGCAGCTGCTCTTCTTATCAACTGTTCCACGTACATCGTGGCAATTTTTCATGATTTTTTATGATTTTTTCCTATGTAAAATATGAAAGAAATTCATTCAAGACATAAAAGAGACAAAAAACTATGCCACAAATGTTATATCCACTTTTTTCTACCGAAGAAAAATGCACTTTTCTCACTTATGGGAAATTTTCGATTTTTTTTTCCCAACTTTGTTGCTTTGCTTCGGCTCGTACACAAGGTATACGAGTTAGTAAGTCTTGCTTCTATGAAAAGTTTACTCTTAATGAATAAACAACTTGACAGTAAAAACATTGGTGTCGATAGTGGAAAAAAAATGAATATATATATATATATATATATATATATATATATATATATATATATATATATATATATATATATATATATATAATAATCTCCCAGTGGAAACACTGGACTCATAAGCTTATAAGCAACCATGATTCGTGGAAGTAATAACAATGATACCCCAGGTGGTAACCAATCCACCCGTCGACAGACGGCAACTGGGTGTTCGGATTCTGGGGAACCGAAACTTTCACGATCTCAGAATAAGTCGCAGCTTTCCAGCAAATTTCCACATAAACCACCTACATATATTGACACCTTCAACATCAACCCGCTGATCCAACCGGGAAAACTTCACAACCTAACTTCAGAACTTGACAGGCAAAAGATACTTGTGCTTGCCCTACAAGAAACACGCATCACGGATGAGGACACGGTAGACTATCGAAACTATCGCATATTCAAAAGCAGGGCAGATAAACGAGTCGCCAGGGGCGCTCCGATTCTGGGCATGACCTTTGTGGTACATAAAGGGATAGTTAACTCTATTAAGGAAATCACGCCCATAAACAAAGACTAATGACAATGCGCCAATAAAAAATACACCATGATCAATGTACATGCCCCCACAAACGGAGGCAACAAGAAAAACCCCCAAGTCGAGAGAAATTCTAGACAACACTAGAGAAGGTAATGGCAAAGGTCCCCTTTAACGCACAAATCGGTAGAGAAAAAATCCATCAGAAAACAGTAGGCAAATTCCCCGGTCACAAATTTAGCAATAAGAACGGCACAAGACTCCAGAATAACCTTAAGATTATGTCAACATCCCTAAGAAAATCTCCACCAAACCAGAAGACACGGAGATCACCTATTCAACAGATTGGAGAATTTCAGATAGACCACTTTGCGATCTCATGCCCATTACAAAGAGATCCCAGATGTCGAAGTCAGGGTCGCGAACATTGGCTCAGACCACTATCTAACACGAATCAAAGTCAAGTTCACCCCAAGGATAATTCATCACAAGAAAGCACATCTACAGAAATTTGACACAAAAAAGATCAAGGCATCCAACATAACAGAGGAATGGGAAAAGGAACAGGCAGATACATGGACAAAATTACACAAAAAGCACAGGAACTAATCTCAACGAAAAAGAACACAAAACACCCTTGCTGGGACTTGGAATGCGAAAGTGCATTGCAGCGACGCAAACGACCATTTCAGGAATAGAACACTGAACAATCTCCAGAAAGTCAACAGCTTTTTGACGTGACCAGAAAACAGACCGCAAAGGTTATCAGGCAAACTAAGAGGAAGTACATGAAGGAACAACTAGACTCTATAGAGGAGCATTTGCGCAATTATAGCACGAGATAATTTTATAGGACTGTTGCAAGAGAAATCCGTGGATACACACCACATAATCTTTGCTTCAGAAAGCGGAATGGGAGATTAGAACTAACCAATCAGGAGAATTGTTAGGAGCTGGCACACTATTTACCTGATCTCCTCAATTGCCCTGAACGCGACATAAGATTCCCCAAGGAAAATTGTATCCATACCCACTCAGAATTACCACCACCAACACAGGAAGAAATCCACAGGCACATTCGCAAACTAAAGAATATCAGGTCATCCGGTGAAGATGGTATCACTATTGAAAAACCTCGAACCAAATTCACTGCAGGAACTTAGGCAAATTATCACGAACATTTGGCAAACAGAAAAATTACCAGATGATTGGAAATGTGCTCTTATCCACCCGCTGCACAAGAAGGGAGACAGAACAGAAGTGAACAACTGCAGAGGAATTTCCTTACTACAAGTCACTTACAAAATCCTCTCAGCATGCCTTCTCCAGAGGACACAAGAACAATTAGGCGAGTACCAGGCAGGCTTTCGCCCTGGTCGCTCATGCACTGAACAAATATTTAACCTAAAAACTATACTGAAATACAAAGCTATCAGGAACGTCCCAATCATATGCACTTTTGTGGACTTCAAGAAAGCATACGACTGCATCGACCGAAAATCTTTGTTCAACATCCTAGAAGAACAAGGACTCGACCCCAAAACACTACGATTGATCAAGGAGACACTGACTGACACAACCTCTAAAGTAAAATTTATAGGAGAAATTTCCGAACCCTTCCTGATTACAACTGGAGTACGCGAAGGAGATGGATTATCCCCACTCCTCTTCAACCTGGTCCTGGACAAAGTCATAAGGGAATGGGAAAAAGAACTGAAAAATCAAGGACACTGGAAACCAATACGACTCGGATGATCCAAAAACAACATAGAAATATCATGCCTGGCCTTCGCAGATGACCTAGCCATACTCGCAAATAATGAAAAAAGGGCAACCGAACAGATCGAATCGAAAAAATCGAATTCTTCTGCTCAAAATTAGATGTGCAAAATTTTAACATCAAATACGGCAAAATAAATAGGGTCACTCACTTCAAATACCTGGGCGAGATCCTTGAACCTACAGGAGGAGAGAAGATAACACAGAAGACTCGATTACAGAAGATGAAGACGGCATACGGCAAGACACACAATATCTACAATAAGAAATGCCTATCCACACATGCAAAAATCATACAAAAAGCGGCATAGAAAACATACTAAAAGAAAAACGCAAAATTATGAGGAAAATTCTCGGCCCAAAACTGACAGAGGAAGGATACAGACTACATTCTCGAAAGACCAAAGAGAGAATGTCCAAAGCAGCGGCGGACATAAGAAAAAGAAGGTTGAAATTCTATGGATATATCAGTAGACTCCCACCGACAAGACTCACCAACAGAATTCTTACATACATATAAGGAGTTAAGTCAACAGTACCATGGATCACACACGTCAGAGCTGATCTGGGAAAGGCACAAATGGGTCCGACAGAGATTGAGAATAGAAGAATTTACTGAAACAAAATACATAGGTGGAATGTTGCATCAGAGAGCGAGATTTCGAGAAGATCGGGAACAAAGTGGACGGAGGAGAGAAAGAGAATCCATGGAGAAAGGATGAGAGAGGTATGGAGGATCAGAAAGAACACTCGAAAGTGAATCAGAATACTTTGCGTGATCCAACCGGGTCTATACGGACCTAATAATAATTATGCATATATATATATATATATATATATATATATATATATATATATATATATATATATATATATATATATATATATATATATATATATATATATATATTTATATATATATATTTATATATATATATTTATATATATATTTATATATATATATATTTATATATATATATATATATATATATATATATATATATATATATATATATATATATATATATATATATATATATATATATATATATATATCTCAATGTATAGTATCTAGGCAATCTAAGTTAATTTTGTGTCCGCTTCAATAAATGAAAAAATCCAACAAAATTGTCGTTGATATTTTTTAAGGTACCAACGCCGACATGGTAGTGCACCGAGTGAACAACGGAGAAGGCGTCCACGTTCGCGGCAAAGTACTTTCGCGATGGACCTTGGCGTGACGAGGTCCCAAACGAGGTCACCATACAAGGTCTTCACGCCTAAGACTATGGCGGTCCTAACCTTGCTATAGAATATATTTTGATGGAAATTCAAATTAAACGTTCTCTACATGAAGGTTTTTTTTTACTTATCTCTCTCTTTTTTTTTCGGGTTATTAGATTCTTTGCCGTCGTTGCAAAAAATTGATAGTACTGTAAGTTTTGTAAATTTCCAAATTTGCAGGAAAATGCACGAATTTACAAGGATTTTTCTTTCCTGTTTTTGGCACTTCTGGATTTAATATTAATTACGCTTTTTTTACGAACAAAGGGGTTGGAATAAGTTAGGTAGGACGAACAAAGGGGATGGTTAATGGTTTTAGTAATATCTTTTGAGTCTGATTACCACTACCATTTCTGGTAGTTATATTCTCCTCAAACTCTCGTGACCTAAAACATCGGTGAATAAGTCTCCAGTCTGACGATAAAACACAGTTTTTTGCAAATTTCGACTTTATGCATCAATATATTCTCCTTGAAGAGCAATATATTCATTCCAACGCTTTTCTACCATTTCTACACCATTTTTTTTAGAACGATTTCTCTTTAGCTTCAAAATACCCTTCAGTTTCTTCAGTTACCTCTTCATTGCGGCGAAATTTCTTTCCAGCGAGCATTTTTTTCAGGTCTGAGAACAGGAAATAGTCGCTGAGGGACAGATCCTGTGAATACGGAATCAGGAAGCAATTCATGCAATTTAGCCATTGTTGGTGAACTTTTTGAATACTTTTTTAGTTCGATTGAAGCCTATTTTTACGATAACGTCCTTCAAAAGCACCAATAACGCTATGTAATATTCCTTATTAATGAATATTACACTTATCGAGAAAATGAACAAAATTCCTTGCGCATCCCAAAATACGGGGGCCATAATCTTGCCTGCCGATGGTTGTGTTTTTGGGGACGGGCAGTTTGTCTAAAGGGGCCGTTTACCGCAGGATGGCATAGCTGCAAGTGATTGTTGCCACCAGTCGATATGGCCGATTTATACGGTCATGGCTTTAGTCGTTTTTTCATCTGTTCTCCATGCGTTATTAGACTGGGTCAAAAAAATCGACTTTTTTTTTTTTTTGAAAGGGATACCGAAAATATTTGATGATGAAAAAATATTGTCAAAGTTAGAGAACTTAATACTTATATTAAGAAGTGTATAATCGCGACATTCGGTTTTTTAATAGCAATTGCATCTTTCGTCCAAACGTCCAAAAAAAAATTTTGAACAATACTTAATGTTAAAGGGAACTGAATTCTCTACAAAAAAGGCCTCATTATAAATTTACGTCAAACAAGCCGTTTCCGGCCGGTTGAATATTGATCTGTTTTTACCAGTTTACTTTTCAAATTTGAAATTTTGTAACTAATGAACGGATCAATATTTGAAAAAATACAATACATATTCTTAAAGGAAATTGAATGTGCTTTTACGCCTTCCCCCGTATTATTGCATTTTTAATCCAATTGTGTGGTAGTAATGGTATCACATTCATATTCCTTTTTAATATTAAATGTCTTTAATATTTCTAGGTCACATTTTTTATATGTATTATCGAAGTATATATCGTTTTTTCTAACATATAGTTTTGAATTTCCAATTTAGTGTTATTTGCATTAGGAACTTAATTTTTTTGGCGGTTATAATTACTAGCATTGTCCATTACAATTACGCTTGCCTTAGGCACATTGGGCAAAAAACTATTTATAAACCAATCTTCAAACATTCTGCCATGGTGCCGTCATGGTAGTCCAAAGATGAATGTTTAATATTTTTGGAGGACAAGCGTAAACAATTTGGAACCCATCCATCCTCGGAATCAGCATGTAAAATTGTAATTCTTTGTCCCTTGTTCGATGGGGTTTTGGTTTGATTTTTCTTGACGTATCTATCCATCCTTTTGCTGGCGTCTCATGTGTATCGAAGCATGTTTCATCAAGGTAGATAATGGGACGATTTTCTAATCTGTATTTTTTTATAGAGTTTAAGTAGTCAAACCGCCATCGTCGCAATCGTTGTGATTCCATTAATATTTGTCTTTTATTAATGGTCCGATATGCAAAACTCATTTGAAATAATATTCTCCGGAGGCTAGTTCTGCTGCAAAGAATGTTGGTTTCATCTTTCCTTAGTCTCTGTTGCAATTAATGCAATGTAGGCACAGTTCTCATGTAGGCACAGGCTCTTCATACATAGCACAAATTTTGCTTCGAATTAAATCCTTGTCCAGAATCAATACGGACTCTTTGGCTTTAATTTGCTTCGTCACAATATCTTTAATTGTAGACAACGGAGCGTTCGTTAATGAAAACGTTTCTGCTGCGTCTGCATTTACATTAAGCTCCCTATTCAATAAAGAAACATACACATTTTTAACAATTTGCTTAGCATAGATAAATGTTTTCTTTTAAAATTAGCACTACCGGAGGCACAATGATCATTATCTTGCCAAGAACGCCACATTCTTAGCACGTTTGGAATAAGAAAAAATACGTTCGAATTTATAGAACGGCACTGTTTAAGAAAATAATGCGAACTAAACTAAAATATTTCGAAACTACCAAACCAGATATAAAATTAATTTTATCTTTTAACCTGTTATTTTATTAGGCCCGTTCCTGTTTACGTTTTTTGCAATTTTGCCGGTTTCCGTTACGGCAGGCGTTGTTAGAGTTTATTGCAGCTAATCGGTCAACGATATATCTTGAAACGCACTATACTAGAGATGATCGTGCCTCGAAATGTCTGGTAATAAAAGCTTCAATATTATAATAATATAATTCATGTATTTATTTAAAGATGGCGCAAATGTTTACGTGAATTGTCAACCAGTCGCGTTTTCTATTGAATGCACTATATATAGTACTACTATATAACAAATAAACCTAAACTAAGTCATTTATCGTAAGAAAAACAAACATTTTAACACTGTTTGTATACATTTTTTTACAGCAGTTCATTCATGTTTATAAAACACGGAATTTTCGTAAACAATACATTCGCAATTTTACTGTAAACATATTCGTATCACTAATAGAAAAAAAATACGATTGTATTCAATATAATCGAATAGTTTAGTGATTTTAGTCAAAACAACAATTTTTATTATGGTTTTTATTTTAGATTGTTACACGTAACGACAAGGGTATACGAGGTTATTGTACTGGGGTATTGTTGGCTTTCGATAAACATTTCAATCTTGCCCTGGCAGAGGTTGAAGAAGTTTGGAGGAGGCCAATGAATGGCAAATTTACAGGTAAATATCATTGTAATATCAATATTTATATGAGGGCAATTTGAAAACCATATTAACAAAGAAACGTTGGTTTAATAAAAATAAACAACAGTTAGGCGAACAGGTTCGTTTTATTACAACAATCCTGGTGAAAGACCGAAACGTATAAGGGTAAAACAATAAGAGGACATTTTGTTTGGTATCGCGGAAAATCCTGAACTAAGCACTAGGCGTTTGGAGGCATCTACAGGAATTAGCAAATCTACCGTTTCAAGAGTTCTCCATATAGAAAATTTTTTTCCCTACCATTTTTCGTTTGTTCAAAATTTATTGCCACTTCTTCCAGCTAAATCAGAATTTCGTCAAAATCTACTACATAAAAAAAACGAAGACCCTAAAGATATTGTTTAGTGACGAGGCAACTTTTACCAGACGCCAAATTTTTAACTGGCAAAATAATCATAATTCCTCACGAAGTAGGTAGCAAGTGCGTTGTAGGAACTTAGCTCAAAACTCAACTACCCTGATTTTGAGCCTGATATCTTCAACCGTTTTTATATCTCAATTTTTCGAAAATTTAGTTTCGCTGGAAAGTTGAAATTCTATGGGCATTTCAGTAGACTCCCATTGACAAGACTCACCAATAGAATTCTTACATACAAACAAGGGGTGAAGTCGACAACACCGTGGATCACACGGTATCAAGTCGGAATTGATCTGGGGAAAGCAGAAATATATCCAACAGAGATTGACGATAGAAGCACATACAGAAACAAGATACATAGGATGGAACGTCTTTTCAGAGAAGTTTCAGGGAGATCGGGAATAAGGTAGACGGAGGAGGGAAAGAGAATCCACGGAGAAAGGATGAGAGATGTGGAAGATCAGAAGGAACACTAAAAAATAAGTCAGAATGCATAAATAAATCAAAAACCGTTGATCCGTTCGTTCCGTGAAGGGTCACAACATTTCGCCAAACTTTCATTTGGCATTATCAAGTGTTCGAGTAAAGAGTCCAAACTTCAGAAGCGATTTCCATATTTTTGGAATGTTCTGAGCGTCGTTTCGCGTACTTAGCTCATTCCCTTTCTTCTATTTCAACGGTTTCTCTGATTGTTCGGACATCATCGGATTGTATTTTTCAATATTCGCCATTTCTTTGCCTCCTTCAAAATGGATTTTATGTCCTTTTTGTAGATGGTGTTGAGCGGAACGGTTCGTTTGTTTTTTTTAAGTTATTTGATGTTCCTGTATTCTGGCCGAGATCCGTCTATTTGTTCTGTTGCAGTCGGAACAAGATATACTGCATACCCAATGATTTTCCAGCCTGACCTTGTCCTTGGGGTTTTTTTTTTAGAATCTTTGAGACAATTTTGTGAGGCTTGTGTCCACATGATTACGTGATTTTGAGTTTCTTAACTGAAAATGCGTGTTTTTTACAAAAATACTCGATGGTAGAACGACTTTTATCACGTCTATTCAGAACAGCTGTTAAAGTATGGCTCAATCAACATAATCAAATGAATTTTCACGTGTTCATTAGAATAATGAAATAGACTATTGTTTTCTATTAATAATGGGTTCCATGTATCGAACTAAAAACTTTTGGAACAACCAATACCAATACCAATGGCGGTTCGTTGGAGCGCCATCCCTCCAGCATTTATCACAGTAAACAAGTTTTCAGAGCAAAACATCATATTTGTCCTCCTGTATAGGGTTTCAATAGCACGAAAAGTAAAAAGGATGAAGGGGAAAGCAAAGAAAAAATGTCCAGCCGCACTATTTTCTTCTACGCCCTCCCACTTTGAAAACCCACGAGCCGCCACTGCAACCATCGCATGTGTAATAACTTGTAATAATTAAATTATTATACTTTGAAGAAATTTTCAAATAGTCCTCATATATGTTTATTTATTTATTTTGTTGTATCAGTGTTATAGTGGTTATATCAATAAGAGTTTGTTTTGCGTAAGTTGTATCTAAAAAGTGTTACCAGCAGGATTATTAATATTCTTGACGTGTTCTTGGAATTTTTGGCTAAGACAGTTTGTAATATAAAAGGTGTACAAATAAGTTTCTGCCGTTTGACAAAAGATGGCCCCACCAGAAGGTTATGTTGAAATTATCAGGTGTACTCTCTCTCTTCTAACGGTATGGCGCTGCTACGACGCAATTGGCCAGCTCGAAACTTCAAAAGTTCTAGATAGACGAGAAAGAATTCCTAGAACTTCATAGCATATTTAACAAACTTTACAAAATTACACTGGGAGCATCCGGCTTCATCCGGCCTGGTTACCGGCGTGACAATGGATCGAATACTATACAATAAAATCTAGAGTCACTAATATAGTTCAGTGTAATAAAGGAATTCCTTCAACATAAGCCCATTCAAAGTCACAAACACAGTCATGAGATTCTTCGGATTTAACAATTTCACAAATATGTTTCTTCAAAATAAACTAAGAATCTAAAGACGGACCACCTAAATACTACTTCACTGTCCCGCGTCTCTACTTTCTCTTGATGAAATCCATCCAAAGTAAAAATATTAAGTTGTTTCAAGATGCACGTGGATTTAAAAACGGCGAGTGACTCTCGTCTTGTTTCACACGATGTGAACATCATGAGAAATGAGGCGGACGTGTTGTCAGATGTAAAACGTAATATCATACGTTTGGTCATCTGGTAATAACATAATCTTAAAGTATTAGTGACTCCGTATCAACATCATGTAATTTTTTTCGTGAGGATATGTCAAGTTTTGTGCCGAATAACCGTCATTTGCGGGAACTTTTGATTTACTTCTTTAATTTAAAGAAATCTGCACCTGAGGGACTTCGATTGCTTGTAGAAGCATATAGTGAGGCTGCTTTGAGTGAGAGAAGTTGTCGGGAGTAGTTTCAAAAGTTTAAAAACGATGAGTTTGACGTGGAAGACCAAGAACGCACTTCGAAGACACGGAATTGGAAGTATTATTGGAGGAAGATTCGTCCCAAACGCAAAAATAACTTGCACTTCCATATGAACTGAAGCTGACAGACCTTGAACGCCGATTTTGCATGAGCGAAATGCTGTTTGCCGGACATAAAAAAAGGGGTTTTGCATCGTATAGTGACTAGTGATGAAAAGTGGATCCACTACGATAACCCAAAAGAGGAGAAAATCATGGGGACCACCGGGCCATTGTTCAACATCGATAGCCAAACCCAAAATTCGTGGAAAAAAACTCATGCTCTGTTTTTGGTGGGATCAGCTTGGTGTCGTGTATTATGAGCTGCTCATGTCGAGCAAAATCATTACTGGAGCTCTCTACCGAACACTATTAATGAGATTGAGCCGAGCACTCAAGGAAAAACGCGCCTATTACTACTCCAAACACAACAAAACTATTCTCCTGCGTGATCATGCTATTTGGAAACACTTAATTGGGAAGTCCTACCCTACTTATTCACCAGACATTGCTCCTTCCGATTATCACTTGTTTCGGTCGATGGTTCATGGTCTGTCTGAGCAGCGCTTTACATCATATGAAGGTATCCGATCCGACTGCTGCCAGAAAGATGGGAAAAAGTAGTGGCTAGGCTAGTCCTTTCACAATAAATTCCTAATTTTTCATAGAAAATGGCAGAAACTCATTGGTACACCTTTTAGTTTTTCAACTTTAAGACATGTAGATTGGTAACTCATTTTTTGTGAGTGATTTTAATATGTGTGATGAATTGTTTCAAGTTTCCATTGAGGGGGACAATGAAAAAGAAGTACGACACACGGTTGATCATCGTATATCACCCCCACCAGTAGAAATGAAAAAAATCAGTAAAAGAACTGTTGAGTGTAAAAGGCGTGTTGGTCAGATGATTATGAGAGGTGAACATGTGATATTAATAAGTGGTGTTTTAGAGAATACTTAAAATTTAGTTTTAGTTTTGTTTAGGAACTTGTATATATTCGGTTAATCCATTTTTATTTTGGAATAAACATTTTTGTTTACATTACGCGATGTTGTTTTTGTTTATTATTTACCATGTGCGCGTACCAACTTAAGAGGTTATTATTATATATATTAAATAATATATAAAGGAGAAAGACTTGAACCTAGACGTTTTGCTTCATTCAGAATAATCCCACCCCCAATTCGAAATGCATTGTCATCTACACAGTATGTCGGAAAAATAACGGACCTTTTTTAATTTTAAAAAACTACTAGCGCCATCTATTAAAACTATATATAATCTGAAAGCTGTATATCTCCTCTAAGACATGAGATCGCCATCATCAGAATCGCTCAACGGATTGTAAAGTTATAGCTCTTAAAGTGACAGTACCTTTTGTTACCTCGTCGTTAAAACACGAAGGAATAAAGAATTAATATTAATTTTTGTTTCAAGCTTCCTAAAACTTTTACAGAAACATTTCAATTGATGATAAAAGTTTATGGGGATGATTGCTTATTCCGTACACTTGTGTTTGAGTGTTTGAAAGAATAACCAGGCTGAAGACAAAAATCGCGATGAGTTGGTGGAAAACGCGTGTGAAATGATCGCCTACGATGCGAATTCGACTGTGAGATGGATATCGGAGGAACAAAATACGGCTAAAGACATAATTCACGAAAGTTTGGCATATAATTTAAACAAACGGAAAGTCTGTGCTTGATTTGTTCCTCGTGCCTGAAATGAGGACCGTTGTTCGAAAAATTTTGGCAAAAAAAAACAAATCTGTGCTTCAAGATCCTCCGTATTTGCCTGATTTATCTTCTTGCTACTATTCTGTTTCCGAAATTCAAACTGGTCATGAAAGGAACTTTTTATGACAGTTTTATGGCGTTTTATGTCGGAAAAATAACGGACCTTTTTTAATTTAAAGAAAACTACTAGCACCATCTATTAAAACTATATATAATCTGAAAGCTGTATATCTCCTCTAAGACATGAGATCGCCATCATCAGAATCGCTCAACGGATTGTAAAGTTATAGCTCTTAAAGTGACAGTACCTTTTGTTACCTCGTCGTTAAAACACGAAGGAATAAAGAATTAATATTAATTTTTGTTTCAAGCTTCCTAAAACTTTTACAGAAACATTTCAATTGATGATAAAAGTTTATGGGGATGATTGCTTATTCCGTACACTTGTTTGAGTGTTTGAAAGAATAACCAGGCTGAAGACAAAAATCGCGATGAGTTGGTGGAAAACGCGTGTGAAATGATCGCCTACGATGCGAATTCGACTGTGAGATGGATAGCGGAGGAACAAAATACGGCTAAAGACATAATTCACGAAAGTTTGGCATAGAATTTAAACAAACGGAAAGTCTGTGCTTGATTTGTTCCTCGTGCCTGAAATGAGGACCGTCGTTCGAAAAATTTTGGCGAAAAAAAAAACAAATCTGTGCTTCAAGATCCTCGGTATTTGCCTGATTTATCTTCTTGCTACTATTTTCTGTTTCCGAAATTCAATTTAATGACCCCGTGACGAGGGTCATTAAAAAAATCTATGCTAGCATTAGCTGAACGTGCCCAGCGGTGTATCAATATGGAAGGTAAACCAACCAAATGCAAAACAAACCGCCTTAATCGTTTCCTTAACTAGTTTTGCTGTGTGTGATGATGCATTATCATAAAGTAAAATCATGTTGTGATACTTTTTTTGCTATTCTGGTCATTTCATCATACAGAGCATAATTCAAATAATTTCCTGTCGGTAGCATTCAGTATTCGGTTTGGCTAAATTTTAGTAGCTCATAATAGATCACACCATTCTGATCCCACCAAACACAGAGCATTGTCTTCGGTACATAGCGATTAGGCCTTGAAGTCGATGTCAATGGTTCACCTGGACTTACCCATGATCTTTTAGCTTAGGGTTCTTAAAATATATGCACTCACCATCGCCAGTCACAATTCGATGGAGAAATGACTTTCTTTTGTACCTGGCGAGCAGCATTTCACAAGTGGTTTATCGGTTTTCGTTCTATCTTTCATTCAGTTGATGTGGAACCCATTTTCCCATCTTCTGGATCTTTCCCATGGCTTTCAAACGTATAGAGACAGCTTCTCGTGTCACATTTAATTGATCCACGAGTTGTTGTTGCATTTGAGCGTCATTCTCATCCAATAATGCTTGCAATTCGCTGTATTTAAAATTTTTCGGTGGTCTTCCACGTTCTTCGTTTATCACGTCAAAATCGACAGTTTTAAAATGTTTTGAACTACTCAAAGCATTGTGATTTACCAACAAGAGCATGCTCACTAGACTGGGCCAAAAAAATCGACTTTTTTTTTTGTAAGGGGATCTAAATATATAATTTTTGATGACGAAAAAAAATATTGTGAAAGTTAGAGCCCTTAATACTTATATTAAGCTTCGCATTTATCGTCCAAAACTCCTATTCATCAGGGAACTGAATTATCTACAAAAAAGGTCTCATTATAAATTTACGTCAAATAAGCCGCTTCCATGTAATAGAAACTTTTTCGTACATTGAACATTGATCTGTTTTTACAATTTTACTTTTCAAATTTGAAATTTTGTAACTAATGAACGAATCAATATTTGAAAAAACACAATTCATGTTCTTAAAGGAAATTGAATGTGCTACAAAAAAGGCATCTTAACATTTTTCATTAAATTCACTGCTCCCAGAGTTATTCAAGGTTAAAGTTGAATTTAAAAGTCATTTATCGCGTTTTTTTGCGTTAGACCTCATGTTTTTTACTTGATTAAAACATGTGAGACTTGATATTGAAAATACTTTTTTTTTTAAGTACAATCACTAAATTTCAATCACAAAAGAAAATATCATAAATCTCTAATTAGTAACAAATAATAGCAAACTGCCAATTCCAAAAAAAAACTTAATTAAATTAACTTTATTATAATTAGGGAACGACTAATAAGTACTGGAGTTGTTCTTCGTCTTTGGTGGGACACTTCTTATAATCTTCAATCAATGCTACACCACGTTCCGCTACATCATTGACGACAGCCAATTTTTCGAAAAATTGCTTATATTATAAACATATAATACAACAAGATAAAACAACTTTAACCTTGAATAACTTTGGGAGGAGTAAATTTAAAGAAAAATATTAAGATACCTTTTCAGAGCGCATTGAATTTCCTTTAAGAGTATGTATTGTATTTTTTCAAATATTGACTCGTTCATTAGTTACAAAATTTCAAATTTGAAAAGTAAAATTGTAAAAACAGATCACATTGATCAAGGCACGATTACGTGGAAACGGCATGTTTGACGTAAATTTATAATGAAATCTTTTTTGTAGATAATTCAACTCCCTTCAAGGACATGTATACTCTCAAATTTTTCAAATTAATGGTTTAAGAGTTTTGGATGAAAGATTCGATTGGTATTAAAAAATCGAAAGTCGCACTTCTTAATATAAGTATTAAGAGCTCTAACTTTCACAATATTAGTTTGTCATGACAAATAATATTTTCGGTAACCCTTTTAGAAAAAAAGTCGATTTTTTGGCCCAGTCTAATGCCCACTGTAAGCTTCGACAAGTCTTCGATACGATTCTGCAGCAGCTTTCTTCAAATTGTAACAGAAAATCAATGCTGTCCGCAAATCGTAGTTTCCAGGCACAAAATTCGACATGTTCAACGCTATTAAAAACTATTCTGTTGTATGAAACTTTGAAAATCTTTGTCAGATGTCAACAACGAAACATCGACAGCTAGGGCGATCTATGGGCAAGTTCCGGTTTCATATTTACAGGCCTGGTATAATGAATGAGTAATGAAAGATTTTCCAAACAGGAAGAAGGGAAAGCTCAGTAAGAGTTAAATAGAAGGGACCCACTCAGAGATTAAATAATGTGGACTAAATTAAAATCTGGGAAAACGCAGAAAGTTGTTGAAGGACGTAGTAAAACCGACACCGTTTCACAAGGGTGTCAGAAAATAATCACAGGATGCCAGATCGGGCGAATAGATTTGATGATAAATCGATAAAAGTAGTAATGCCAGTCCTGCATTTTTTGAACCCACCTTGAATAATCTAACAATCATTAAATCTAAATATTTTTTATCCAAGTATTTGTTTTTCGTTTATTTTCTATATAAACTATTTGTACATAATTGATAAATAAATATTTATTTTGAAATGTGTGTTATTTATTGAATTGTCAACTGAAATTAAAATTAATACCGAATTTTTTATCTTTCAATAACGTTTTCAATTGAATTAAATAATAGAATTAGTTTAAAACGAGATAAATCATTTTAGAGCGAAGCAAATAATATAGATTAGTAGTTCATTTTGGCAAAAAAGTGTAACCTTCACTTCATTTTGTTCGATGTAGTTTCTCGTGCTGGCCAATTTGCAAGAAAAAAATTAATTACTTGCTAGAATATTTTGTTTTCAACTGGTGGATATACAGAGTTGGTGAATCTCTTAACATTTATGGTAAATTTACGTCAGAAAATTACACAGGGTGAGTGCGAATATTAACGTAAATTACATGAGGATTTTGCAAAAATTATCGCAAATACGAGGTGGTGTTGATAAATAATTATCCTTAAATGTTTCGTTGCAATAGTTAATTGTAATTTAAATTAATGATCAAAACCATGGAAGAATTTAAGGTACCTTCTAAAATAGTGAGATTAGTGAGCATTACAATGGAGATAACAACAAACAAAGCCAATGTAGGTGTAAAAGGAGGAACGACAGAAGATTTTTTGATTAAGGCAGACCTAAGGCAAGGGGAGACTATCGACACTATTATTCAACATGGTTTTAGAAATGAGTAATAGGAAGGGTCAGTTGAACAGAGAAGGGCAAATTCTTTACAGAACCCATCAAATAGTGGGTTATGCGGATATAGCAATAATTGCGTGAGAAATAATTGAAAGAAGTGACAAAAAGGTTAGTGGAGGCAGCATACAAGTTTGGTTTAAAAATCAATAAAAAGAAAAGCAAACTGATGATAGTAGAAGGTACACAAAAAAAGTCTCGAAAGTGGAAGTGGATACAGAACTAGGAAGAATGACTTGAAAGCATGGAAGAATTTGTCTACTTAGGCGTAAGGATATCACCCAAGTGTGAACAAAAGAAGAAGATAGACCTAAGATTGATCAAAGCCAACAGGTGTGAGATATGGGTACTAAACAAGAAAGAAGAGGAGAAACTGTTAAGATGGAAACGTAGAATAATCAGAATGATAACTGGAGAAAAAAAGGTCGATGAGTTGTATATGAGAAGAACAAATGAGGAAATTTTTGATATTTTCAAGGATCCAAGGATAATCATGACAGTAAAATCGAGAAAACTGCAGTGGCTGGGCCATAT